>JALPQD010000448.1:113418-378418 GCA_023101885.1 Typhlomys cinereus | reverse complement strand
CAAAGTGACCGTGGACGTCGCCCACAGGGGACACGCCCACACCTTTACATTTTTGCCTAACGATCCTTCCTGCCTTATGGAATCACAGAGCAAGGAAAAGGGATAAATTATGCAGGGCCTTTGGAGCAGCACATCCGTGGCCGTGTGGTCGGAAATGAGGAATAATCATATGCTGGCTGGCTGGACCCACTTGCTTCTTGCCAGAGGTCGGCAGAAAGGGAGAACCTACTCAAGATGACTCATGGAGGAAGAGAACCACCGAGGAAAGTTCAGGGCCCAATCAGGGGCCTGAGAAGTGCTGATCGAATGGCTCCTCCTGTGCTCCTTGGCAGATGTACTGTGCCTTGGCCCCTGCGGGAGTCCCTGGAATGCGCGGAGCACCCTCCGAGAGGAAATGGGCGTCGACACTGGCTGGATTTCTGGCGACGCCCCCTTCAGGATGTCACATGCTGCAGAGGTCTGCAGTGGCGGCGGCTGGGTCCCTCTTTCCTATTTCAGTCCCACCGGGCACTGACAGCTTCCTAGCTGTTCTGTAGGGTCACATGGCCGCAGGCCGCTCATGCTCTCTCATGACTGACCGGTGGGGGTTGAGGGGCAGGAGGAAAGGGGTGTATGTGGCTGAAGTCCCTGGAGGTTTGTACCTCTGCCTCTTGCCTCGGCTGTCTGTGCTCTGCTCCCCGGTGTTTGCTTGTCCCTGGTTATCTTTCTTTTTTTTTTTTAATGTTTTAAAAATTATTATTATTTATTCAACTGTGTGCATGTGCGCGCATGCGCGCGTGTGTGTGTGTGTGTGTGTCTGTGTGTGTGTAGAACCACGGATGAATTCGCGAACCACCATGGACGCCTCCACCTCCTTCTGCCCCGGGATTCACAGGCTCCGCCCTACCAGGACCAGAAGCGCAGGCCGCCCCCGCTTCCGCCTGGCGTCTATACGTGGGATCTGGGATCCGAACTCAGGACCTTCCGCCTGCAAGGCGGAGGCTTAACCCTGAGCCACCTCTCCAGCCCCATCCCCGGTTATCTTTCAAGGAACCTCTTAGACACCACGACAAGCAGTAGAATCATTCACACCTGCACGCCCACTTCTCAGCAGTAGCAGCAGCAGCTTGGGCCAGCCTGGGGAAGCTGGAGGACCAGCCTTTGCTATACCTGTGCACGTCTGGACTCCATTGCTTCTGTCCAGACTGTTCTCACCAGGACCAAAGTTGCCCCCTGTTTATCCTTCTCTGGTGTGGACAAGTCTTCCAGAGAGACTCAGTGCTCGGCCTTCGTTTTCCCGAAGCTGTTTTGCTCTAACATTCCTCTCGTGAGCGCGTGATGTCAGGACACCCAGCTGGTCCCGCGCCTGGCACAGGCTGTCGGGCTGTGTTCTGCTGGCTGACAGATGAAACAGGTCCTCAGTCGTCCTGGGGCTGAACTTCTGTGTTCTACGAAGAGAGTCTGTGGAGAACAGCGTCTATCCAATTTCAACATGCATATGACTCACCTGGGATCTTGTGAAGCTCCAGAGGGCGCAGCTGGGTTGAGGGAGGGGTGTGAACTTGCACTGCTAGTCAGTTTCTGGGCCTCAGTTAATGCTGAGAATAGGAGGAAGCGGATCCCAGCCAGTGTGTGGATCTTTCTGGCACCAGCAAGTCATTCACTAGTAATTCGTGGCTCTGGGCGTGGGGAGGGAGGAACGCATGCTCCTCCTTGTGAAGACCGCTGTCTCTGCATGAAGAGAGCCTCTGTGGTGATTGTACATCTTGAGAAGTCGACAAAGCTTCCAGCCCCACTAAGTCTCGGCATTTCCCCGCCCACCAACAGGAGCCAGAGGACGTCTGTCTCTGTCACTCCACCTCTTTTCTTCTTTTTTTCCCCAGACAGGGTCTCTTCCTGAACTCAGGGGCCTTGTCCGTTCAGCTAGTCTGTCCCGGGGATCCCCCATCTCTGTTTCCTGGATGCTGGGTCTACAGACCTGTGTCACCGTGCCCGGGTGTTTACATGGATGATAGAGACGTGAACTCAGGTCCCCAGCCTTGCTCGACAAGCACTTTGCAGACTGACATCTCTCCGGCCCAGCAGCTTCCTTCTGCTTCCATCTCCCCATTCTTAGTTTCACTCACACACAAGCACAAAAGACGTTTCTTTTTGTGGGCCTGGATAGAACTTGGTCTGTCTATGGATGAGCCATATGGGTGACAGGTGAATATGTTAAGCATGGCTACTATGTTCTATGGAGGGACAGGATTGTAGATACTCTGTATGTTGCTGATGTCACCACCAAATGGCTTAAAGGAACAAAGGGTTTTATTTTCTCTTACGATAGCCCACTTAGTCCAGGTGGCAGGAGAGTACACGCCCTGACCAAAGGGCCGAGGGACCTGACCTCACCATACCATGTAACAGCTGAGAGAGGGACGATCTTTACTTGCCAGACCAGCATATCTGGCCACGTGTACAGAAGGATGCCGACTTTCCCAAATGGTTCCCTCCATTTTATTCACCTGCCCAGGGACTAGTCCCACCCACCATGGGCCTTCCCGTGTCAACTGGATAATCTCCTGCAGGCTCACTCTGGGCTTAAGTCAGCTTCTAATTCTCTACAAAAGTACCCTCAAATGTCAAGTTGACACCTGTATCTAACTATAGCAGACAGTTTGGGATATGTGTATGCACATTATGGATTGTGAACTTGACTTAGTTTTGCAATGATGTTCCCTTCTATGAACTGTGAGGTGTTTTCATGCTCCCTGATTTCCATCCCTCTGCACAGGGAAGCATTGCTGGGGTCGTTAATGTAGGGGCTGTCCTGGCTTACCTTAGGATTTTCATTCACATCTCATTGCTTTTCCGGAATAAGGTTGGAATAGGCCCAAGGCTGAATGAAATATGAATGCCTCTGACAAATGGGGTGTGTCTGCTGGATGGGTTCAATGTTTCCAAATGCCTTACATCTGCTTTTGATATACTTGAAGGAGATAGATAGATAGATAGAGAGAGAGAGAGAGAGAGAGAGAGAGATGTTGGAATGGATGAACGGATGAATGAGTTTGTTTGGATACTGTCTCAGGTAGCTCAGGCTATCAAAAGACAAGTCAGAGAATTTTAGGCGTGTGCCTGTGATTGGTTTTTACTCAGGAAAAGGGAAGGTGGTCCATCTCCTGCTGAATGTGGTGCCCACAGCAAATACTAAAAGATGGGAAATCAATTTATCCAGTCCAGGACTTCCCTGACTCTTAACACACACGAATACAAATGTGCGCACATGCATTCACAGGCATGCATATACACATACACATATACACATACACACAATCTCCTCAAGGCAACGTTATCTTGGAGGAACAAGGAAGGGCGGAATATATCTGTGGTGGTTGTGTATGCGTGCGTACATGTGTGTGCATTTGTGTAGGCACGTGTCCACATGGGTACATGCGCGTTCACGTGTATGAGGAGCCCCGAAGACAACTTCAGGTGTTGTTCCCTAGATATTGTCCCTTTTTTAAAAAACTGTGTGTGTGTGTGTGTGTGTGTGTGTGTGTGTGTGTCAGAGGGCACTGTGTGTCCCTGTGGAGGACAAAGGGTGACTTTGGGAATCATCCTGAATTGTTCCTACCTCCTTTTTGCTTTGCTCTGGGACTTCCCAGGCTCCGCCCACCAGGGCCAGAAGTGCAGGCTGCCTCTATTTCTGCCTGCTTTTTTTTACTTGGGACCTGGGATCCAAATTCAGGACTTTCTGCTTACAAGACAGAATCTTAAGCCCTGAACCATCTTTCCCGCTCCGGTCTCTTATTTTTTGAGACACCGTTCTCTCACTGATCTGAAATTGGCCAAAGAGGTGAAGTTAGCTGACCAGGACGCCTCAAAGATCTGGTTGTCTTTACCTCTCTAGCACCGAATTGCAAGTGTAAGCGCTACAGGCCTTTAAGGTGGGCGCTCATACTCATACGCACGTTACCAACCTAACTACTCCCCAAGTCTTCTAGAATGTTTGTCTAGGGATCACACGGTTTTGTTCTACATCTCGTCCTTCACGAGTAAGAACATTCTGACCCTGGAGAGGCAGGTGCAGGGGGGCCACAGGAGGCACAAGTGTGAACCTGAGTCTATGGTGCTGACCCTGAGGGGTCCTGAGGTTGGCATCATGCCCTTGGTTGCCCGCGGGCCTTCGTGTCTGTCTGATGCCAACCATTGAAATGCTTCTTTCTTCTTCCAATTTTTTCTTCCTCTAATTTCCACTCAGGGTAGGGATTTTCAGAAAATTTTCACTGTAGTCATTTCACATGAGTTTCCCCCTTTTAAGTTTTCCATCCTGAAGTGAACTCTGAGGACAATAAATAACAAGTTTAATCTGAAACCTCCTATTATTCAACAGAAATGTCCGCCAAGATAAATGACCTTGGATCCACCCTGGACCCAGAAAGCACTGTGAGGGGAGAGAGAGTTTCGTAATTATTTGGCTGCCTGAGTGTCAGGATTGTCCCTGGTGGCTTTGACTGTCTACAGGAATGTTAGGCCTTCTTTTGGTGGGAAGTTCAAAGCCAAAGGCTCCCACCTATGCAGAAAGGCACTTCAGATGTACTGGGAGCTCTCCGTGTTGTTCTCTCATGTGACACTTTCCTTGGGGAGATGGCACAAAAATGTTGATTCACCCCGGATAGGACTTGGATGACAGACCAAAGTAACAGTTACAGAGTCTGATGCGGTGAACCAGTGGGTTTATTGGCGGTGACTTACAGGGTATGGGTCAGAGTTACTTACTGGAGTTGTGGGAGTTACTCTGGAATAACTTCTCAGGCACCAGTTAGGGTGGAAGAGAGGGGTTTCATCCACTGGAGCTGAGATCACTCACCAAGACTCCAGCCATGAGTGCAGCTCGTACTTCCATTTGTGCTAAAGCAGGGAAGAGGTGTGTGTGGGAGGGAAGCGGAACTTTCCAGAAGCAGAAGCAAAGGTTGCTAAATGCCAGCAGGTGGGCTCACTGCAGAGGGCCCCTGTTACCAGCACCAGGTGCAGGTCGCAGAGGTGACTAGTGTCTCTGAAAAGTCCTGACTTGACTGCTGCGGAGACTCTTATTTTTTCTCTCCACTTACGTTGGCAGCAGCTCAACTGTCTGCATTTTTGTACCTCATAGAAATGACTCAAAGCCAGCTGCATCACCAGAAAGCCCAACGGAGCCTGGATGAGACTCAGAAACTGCAACCCTGAAGCTCTGTGCACAGCTGGCTGCCCCCTCTGCTGGTGGGAGAGTCTCCCCCAGGCTGCCGGACTGCACAGTCTCCTCTAGACTTAGTTCCTCAGGGTGTCTCTGCAGTTGTTTATGGCTTTTTTTTTTTTTAACCTTGGGAGCTGCGCCCCTGAATCTTGTTAGTTCCAGGAACTTCCTGAGACTTCATGAACTGTTTACCCTCGTGCATCTTCCCAAGTCTTTCTCAAGGATAGAATGTCTCAGATTGTCACACGACGTCTTTGCCTAGGTGAGACCAGGAGCTAAAAGTCTAAGAGGGCAACATGGTGTGCCCAGGGGGGAGATTCCCTACAGTGTCTCTCTCACAATAGAATTCCCAAGTGAAAAGTTTAACAGCTGCAGACATACACTGAAGGATGGTGGATGCAGTTCGGATGTGGAATGTGCCCTGAAGGTCCGTGACCCAGAGGCTTAACCCCCCCTCTCGTGTGGCACTCGTGGAAGGCGCTGGAGCCTCTTGGAGGCCGGGCTCACGTCCTTACGTCACTAGAAGCATGTCCTCAGAGGGCATCGTGGGACGTCCTGCTGCCTCCTCACTCTGCTCTGCTTCCGGGCCATGGAGTGAGCCCCTTGGCTCTGCCTTGCCGTGGCCCAGGGCAACAGGGCTAGTTAATTCTGGATGCGGAGAAGACCCAGAACCTTTTCTCTTTAGTGTGTAATTACCTCAGGTATTTTGCTACAGCAAAGGAGAGCTTGCGCAAAGCCTTAACGCCATCAGCCGTCACGACCACCTGCAGAATCATTTGTCCCAACCTCGCTGGCACAGTCCTTCCATGGCCACTGCACTCTGCCTTCGCTGCCTCAGCCTCTCTAAGAAGCCCGGCTCCTTCCTGCTTCCACTAATGACAGTTCGTCTTCTCGCCGAGGTGCCGTCATTCTCGCGCTCTCCTTCCATCCCTCCTCTGTGCTTGGCAGGCTCCATCTTTCGGGTAGTGACTTAAGATTCCCTTTACCATCTCTGGAAAATAGCGGGGACTGTAAGTCCTGCAGTGCACCCTGCAGTCCTCTGCCGCATTTATCAGGGCCGGCAGTGCGTGGCTGCTTGTGTAATCATTTGTTTAACGCTGCTGCCTCCCTAGGCTGGATACTCGGGGACCGGCACTGTCTGGAGTGGAGGGGAGGGGAGAAGGGGGGCGGGGAGCACAGAAAGAAAGGTGTGCAGTTTCCCAATGATGGATAAGGCGGATTGCCGGCTGTGACATGAATGAGAACATGCCTTCAGAAACCAGACAGCGCCAGTTAGCCCTGACCAGAGGGCTGCCAGCCGTCCGCTGCCTGGAGCTTACCCGCTGTGACTGGGGGCATCTGGAGTGACAAGGCTGTGGGCAGAGCAATAGTAAGAGCAGGAGGCAGACAGAGGTAAGGACCAGAGTCTCATTAACAGAGGCTGAGAAGGAAGGGGGCTGACCCTGGACAGTGGCTTCACTCATTTACTCCTGGAGGATTCTGGGCTTGACAAGCCACAATGGAAACACACGACGGAAGTCCCTTTGGTGGGAGCTGGACTTTACTCGTGGAAATATCTTAGCCACCACTTTTTATTGTGGGTATAGTTCGCTCTCAGGGAACTTCCCATTTTAGTCATCTTTAAGGCACAGCTCAGAGATACTAAATACGTTTAATGTGTGGCCCAACCATCACCATCATTTTACTTCACACCACTCCACTTTGCAAAACTGAAATTCAGCCTCCATTAAACCATGTCCTTGCCTTTCTCTAACTGCAACTCCTGTAACTAACATTGATTTTCTATCTCTGTTATTTGAATTGCTTTGAGCACTTCATAAAAATGGAATCATATTGTGCGTGCACGCATGCATGCATGTGTGAGTGTGTGCGCGTGCGTGTGTTTTATAACATAACATCATCAGATTTGTCCATGTTGTAGCAAAGACCAGGATTTTTTTCCTTTAGAGGATGGGTAATATTCTATTACACATATAAATAATAGTTTGCTAATCCATTCACTTTTCAGTGGTCCCTTAGGTCGCTTTTGCATTTTAGCTATTGTGAATAATGCTCTTATAGACATATGGAACATATAGCTTTAGATGTCAACATGACGTCTAACGATGTCATGAGAGCTGAGCCTTTAGGTACATCTATGAAGAATTATTCAGCTCAGATAAGCATCTGAGCAAAACTGGTGGAATCAGCACAGGAAGACTCGGCTCATCCTATGGGAGACAATTCCCTACGCTGATCGATGAGATGGAGAGAAATGGTTGGCTTTGGCAGACTAGCAAACTATAAGGTGTACCCCTCCATACCCCTCTTTTAACTCTACTTGTGGATGTCATGAGGCCAGTGCCTTCAGGCCCTAATGTCGGTGTGAGCTCTCTTGCCGTCTATGTTGGGGTGTGTGCTCTCCTGTCCTCTACACCTCAGAGTGAGTTCCGAGTCTTCATCTTGGAAATGGTCTGGAGAAGCCACGCCTCGTGTGAGCGGCACCCCAGAGAGCTTGGCTCCGGTGCGCTGGGTGTGCCGGGACCTTTCTCCTCCTTCCTGGGCAGCCTTCTCCAGCTCCGTCTTGCCAAGGTTTTTAATTTCCCGAGTTTGTTCGCTCTGGATTCGGCTTCACCAGGACTGACCTTGTAGCATCGTACGTGTATCTAATTTGCATGACCTCAATGTAGCTCTCTTATCCCCCCCCCCTTTTTAGCATACTAATTGATCACTAAGGTTCAAGGTCTACATTGACCTGCTTGGTCATATGCCTACCTGGTTTTCTCCTTGGGAGGAAAAACCTTAACTTTCCTGTAGAAGATCTAATACTCACTCTTGGTTTAGCTAGTTATAAAGACAAATGCCTTGATAGTTCATCAGCCACAGTTCTTTCTAAATTATTGTTTAAAAAGGAAAATGATATATTTCACTGGCATTATTGTTTTGAAGATCAGACTCTAGGGGAATGGATATTTAAAAAAAATGCCAGCAATGTAAACATTGAGGCGAGGGAGCAGAAAATCAGGCGGTTATTCTTTCTTTTATGAAAATATTTACATTCTTCCAGAGCCTGCATCCACAGTTGGGGTCTGATGTAGAGATGGGAGAATGTATCTCTGCGCTTAGTGATGCACAGGAAGATGGACGCAAAGGGGTTGTCATCTACTCATCAGTGTGTGTTTCAAAGCCGTTGACAGAACTTTCCAGAGGGAAACTAGAAAAAAAGATCTTGGTTCTTAATGAAAGGGTATCTTACATTTTCCTTGTGCTATGGAAAGGGCCATTTATAACTTTTTCCATCTCTAATGCTAGTAATTCTCATGCTTGGAATTCAGCTCCACTTAGCTAACTCTTCATAGGACTTTTCTTTCCAGAAGTAATCACGTCTGTAATAGAAGAGGGGGCCAAGTGTGGTTGGGCAAGTGTTGCCACTGCAGACATTAGGGTACACATCTCCTTAGGGGTTTGCTCTTATCTTGAGAAAGCTGGATTTATTAATAGAAGTATTTTATAAGTTCTATCGGCCCACAGTAAAGCTGGAACTTTCTCTGTGAAGTTTCCAAGCATTTTGCACTAGGTGTCTGGTGTCGGGCTGCTCATTTTCTGCCATGTAAATGCTCCTCAGCTGCGTCATTATGCCGTTTGGCACTGAGCAGGGTTCTGCAGGATTGCTGTCAGCAAAGTCCTGCTGGATTTTTACTACAGGACAGATTCAATGGCGATGTCCTCTTACACTCTGGGTTCTGTGGATTGTGAGCCAGAACAACCCTTTCCACATGATTTCATGCACTGGGAGATCCAAGGACCACCTGGAATATGAAATAGTGTTTTGGTGGCATTGGAGAGATGGCTTTGTTGGAAAGTCCTTACCATGTGATCATACCAGAATCACACAGAAAAATCCGGGTGTATTGGTTACTCTTGTCTGTGTTGCTGTAAAAGGACACCCAAAGTCAAACAACTTAAGGGAGAAAGGGAGATTTATGCAGCTTATAGTCCAGAGGGGAGATACCATCTTTCATGGAGGACACAGCACAGCTGGAGGAGGCCTAGGTCACTGCGGACATCTGGGAAGCTGAGAGCTACCAGAGTGCTACTATAAAAACAGACTTCTCCTGGAGGTAGGGTGGGACTCATCCACCTCAAGGCCCAACCCTTGTGACCGCCTTCCTCCAGCAAGACTCCACCTCTCAAAGGTGCCACAACCTTCCCACACATGAGACTGTGGGGGACACATTGCAAATCATGACACTGGGTGTAGTGGTGGATGCTTGTCGTCTCAGTGCTGGTAAGGTAGACCACCCTTGAGCTCACCAGCCAGCTGAATCCATGAGTTCCTGGTTCAGTGAGAGGCACTGAAAAAACAAGGCGGAGAGTGATAGAGAAAGACACTTGACATGGGACTCTGGCCTGCAAAGACACAGACAGACAGACAGACAGACACATATACATGTTTCTACATTTTCTACGTACAAACACACACATACACATACATGTCCCTACATATCTGAACACCCTCCATAGGTGCATGCTCCTCCACATACAAGAACACACACACACACACACACACACACAATAATCATGTTTTGTCTCTCAGATTTCATTCTGTAAATTCTGTTTTGTGGAGTGAGAATGGCTTGTGAAGCACTTACTCGCATTTAAATAGCAAGGTGCCCAAAGAACAGACAACGTGGTGTCTAACTGCCGTTAAAACAGTATTAAAAGTGAGCAATTTTACAAGATGGAGATCCATGGTTTGGGTGGACTGTTGCCAGTAGTGCTAAAACCGGAGAGCTGTGGCCACCACGGCCGGCAAGAATTCCCTAAGAGCATTGAGGCTAACTACTTAACCTAGGTGTGTTTACACTTGCCGTCTACACTTACAGCTGAATGCATACCTATTCCTACCCATAAGTATGTACACTTAGCAGCGATGTACCTGCAGATCAGAGGATTTCTGTGCATGGGAAGAATCAGAATTTCAGCACAGCATGTGGGGAGATCTCCCCTATACTCTCTCACAATATAGAGATGGGGACTGTGGGCTGACATGCATGAAAGAAGGTTAACTCATAACTCAGCGCGTGACCTAATCAACAGTGTGTCTGACTTAAAGAGAACTTGAAAGCCACACCTCTGTGAGCTTCTAGTGCCAATGCACATTATTCTGGCATAGCCTTAGAACAAAGGCCTAGATCAAGCAAATAGGTGTAAGCTCTATTCGTTTTCAACACAGGTATTAAAACTCAAAGCAGGATGAATTTCAGAAGTTACACACATCTCACTCTTAGGATCTAGAAGGGCATTAGGGAATGTTGTTCTCATGCTAACATGAAAAAAAAAATTGCTTAACTTCAAGAACAATCCCCTAAAACATCAAGGAACTGAAGAGGAAAAGACATCTCTCAAGTCACTGAAGGGCAGACGCAGCAAGTGCAACCCAGGAGAGAAAAGCCCAAGCTGCTTTCACCCCTACATAGAGGGTGGTGAATCTACCCTGGAGGGAGAAACAGGGTTTCATTGGCTCATTCATTCAGTCCTCATTGGCTTACGGCCACATCACTCCACTCGGTCCCCGCCCTCACACGGCTTTCTCTAGGTCTCTGTAACCAATTTCTTTCTCTCATACGAGTCTGGTCAGTGATGTTAGCACCTTCCTTCCTTCCATCTAATATGATCTCACTTTGATTCTTCCCATAAATTTATCTGTTAAAAATTATTTCCAAACAAGTTCACAGTCCGGGGTTCCCCTGAATCTGAATTTGGAGAGAACGCTGCCCTGCCCACAGCAGAGTCCCAGACGCGACCTGAGTTTGCAATCAACCTGTTCTGGCTATTTACGGCTGTGTGCAAAGCTGGCTCTGGGCGTGCAGACCCATAATTCTGTTTATCTGGGAGACTGAGGCAGGAGGGTCGTAAGGCGAAGGCACCCCTGGTCTACAGAGTGAGTTCAAGGTCAGCCTGGGCAACTTGGAGCTTGACTCACAAAGTGAACCGTGCTGTGGAAACACTTCTGTGGTGCAGCGCCTTCCGAGCCGACATAAGCACCCGGGCAAGATTCCTGGCACTGCAAACCCCCCAAACAGGCTCCAGATGTAGTGACATATGACAGTCACTTTATGGTCGCTTAGGACCCTGCGAATCAGGACTCCTAGACAGAGCCTGGCCAAGAGCTCCCGGGCCCTGCTCGGCTCAGCTGCTGGTGTCGGGCTTGGATGGTCTCGTCATGTGGTTCAGGCAGCTCCATGCACATGTCCCAGAGCGCTTCATTCTGATTGTCTGTTTCACTTAGGAGATTAGTGAAATACACTTCTGAGTGTGTCTATGAGGCACCTCCAGAGACAGTCAGACCGAAAGAATCCTGGCCCGATGAATGGATGAATCCATTCGTGGATTTACATCACAGTGATATTAATGGGAGGCAGTGGAAAGTGGAGGCGGAGCCTGTCAGCGGCCACCGCAGATATGTCCTTGGAGGACTGAGTCTCTCCCTGGTCCTTCCTGTGTCCCCTCTCTCTATTGCTTGTCCACCATAAAGAAATTCCTTTGCCACACACTCTGGCTGCCAAACTGTTTTGCCTAAACAAACTGGGGCCAAGCAAACTATGCCGCAACCTCTGAAACTGTTGAGTCCTTTTAAGTTGTTAACGTAGACCCTTCTGTCATGTGTCGCGAAGTCTGATTAAAGGAGCTACCTTGACAGGTGACTGAGTGTTGTAACCACGACTTCAACCAATTCTTGAGTATTTTTATTATCTCAGAAAGAAGCCCTGTGTGCTTTAACAGCTATTTCCTATTCCATTTTAGTCCTCTCTCCCCACCCTGGACCTAGGCAACCAGTAATGATGGTCTGCTTTTTGTGGATTCGCCTGTAGGAGACATGCCGTGTAAATAAGGATACAATTTGGCTTACTTCATTTGGTGTAATGTCTTACAGATGTATCCGTGTCGTACTGTTTCATGAGTTCGTTCATTTTTATTGCTAATTAATATTCCATTGATTGGCTAGGCCTCGTGGTGCAGCCCATCTTCTGAAGGCAACAGAGGCTCATCGTTGGAGGCCGGCCTCAGCTACATTGGAAGACTCTGTCTCAAAAACCAATGCAAACTCTTCAATCGTATTTGTGCAAAGATACTGTAATTTTGACTTTTAAATTCTCTTAATGGCCTTTGACCAATTTTGAGGTGTATGTGTATTTGTGTTTGTGTATGGATGTTTATGTGTATGCACACATATATGTGTATTTTTGTGTGTTTGTGTATGTATAGTTTGTAGTTGCATGTGTGTGCACGCACATGTTTGGCATAAAAGGTCTAATATCATCATTCTTTTGACCCACTACCCATTTTCATCTAGTATCACTAGATGGAAAAAACCACCTCTTCCCACTGAATTATCTTGGCACCCTCAATGAGAATCACTTGATTATAATGTTTGGGCTTCTTTCTGGACTCACATCTTGTTCCATTGATCTGTAGGTCTGTGTTATGCACAAGAGCCTGTGTTATTCATTCTCATTTTAATGTTTTTATGCTATTGGCTGAATTTTACAAGTTCCCAGCTTCAGGTACAGTGAATGCCACCCCTGCTATCCCTGAGCTGTCTCTTCTGAAGTCAGCATTAAGCCGATTGAGGTTCTCCACACGTCTCTACTTGACCTGCTGTAAGAACCTCCATTTCCACAGCCCCATCCGGCCTCCCACTTGTCCTTGCCCTGGCTGGAGCCCGGCTCTTATTTATTTTTTTCAGGTCCCCTCCAGAGCATTCTAATTAGCTTGTGACAACAAAAGCAAATCAACTTCTCCATTTCGAAATTTTCAGAATGGTGAACTTTCAATTTGGCAATTTAAAAAAAAAAGGAAAATGTAAACGAACCTCCCAAGTCGGCTTATTGTACTAGTGGAATAATTTGGTGTGAGCATCATGCTTAAAGGGGTCAGTTGACAGGAAGCCCTGCCACCTCATGACAATGAACCACGGTGTCAATTCATTAAAGAGTCTGTCCCATCATCCGGGTGGTCCTCGTGCTAACAAGATCCTGAAAGCAAATGCAATGAGAATTCTAGAATGTGGTTTCATTTAACCAGGTGAATGGCCCTATCATGCTTATGTTTGTTAGACTAAAATACACACACACACACACACACACACACACACACACACACACGACACATGTATGTACTGGAAATAATATCTGCAGGCCTTACCTGAGCAAGACAGAAGCCTAGGATTCCTTTTAAACAACCCCTTTTTCTGCATTTTTCCATATGTAATTTATCATTTATTTTATGCTCAAGTGTTTATCAAGTGCATGTATCTCATTTGTCTACATCATATTCACCCCACACCAAACAGCCCTCATGTTGAGACCAGAATATTGTAACTGATGGAGCCCTATGATCACATATCCAAACTTGGGGAGCCTTCCTTATTCCATCTGTCACAGTAGCAACTGTATGATTTTTTTTTATTCACATGACTATTGATGAATGTCTCAGGAGACACTGACGAATGTCTCAGGAGTCTGTAAACTTCCTGTGACTTGGGGCCATATTTTATTCAACTTAGTATTTATCTCTTGGGTGGTGTGTGTGTGCATGTGTGTGTGTTGTGTGTGTGTGTGTGCTGTCTACGTGTACATGTGTGCACACACACACATTATCACATGCATCACAGGTAAGTCTCGGAATTCTCTGTAGAGTCAGGTCTGTTGCTGTGATGTCATTCATCACAACCCAAGTGGATGTGTTAATGGGATATGGGATAAACTAGTGGATGTCACAGAACAGGGAAAGACTATCATAGGATGTGGTCCAAATCATTTTAATGAGTTGCTGCAACGCTGTGATTTTAACAAAATCTAGTAGGGATACGTCCAAATGGAGCATAAATAACAACTATCGAAAGCATTGGACAGGCCAGAGAGATGCTCATCATGGGCTGCAGTAAAGAGCTTCTCTGCCTATGCCAAAGTCTCTAGAGAGCAGGGACTTTGGGTCTGTCTCTTACCTTTTCCAGCCTTACTTTCTGCACACTAAAGATGGTCTAATAGCATCCACACTGTTGCCTTATTATGAATATTATTTGAAGTAAACAATAACCAGAAAAGCAGCTTACAGTGTCATCGAGAGAATAACTGTAGTTGGATTTTTTCCGTTTCCATGCATGTGAGGCGCATGCACGCATGTATTGTGCAGGTGCACACGTGTACAGGTGCACGTGTGCATATGTGCGTATGGAGGCCCAGGGTTGAAATCAGGAATCATCCTCCATTGCTCTTCCATCTTCCATTTTCCAGGCAGGATCTCTGCTCAAGCCTACGGCTTGCCAGCATGGCTGTCTCATTAACAAGCTCGCTCTGGGGGCCCCGTCTACACTGTTCCAGGCTGGCATTACAGGGGGCCTCTCATTCCCCCTTGACATGTGCATGAGATATGGGCATCCAAACTCTGGTCTTCTTGCTTGTGTAGTAAGTACTTTAACCACTGCGTCCTCTATTCGGCTTGTTACCATTTGTTTCAGATCCAAGAAGCCAGGAGGAGAAGGATTGATTCTCGTTTTTTGTAACACATGGAGGAATGTCTTGGAAAAGCAGACGGAACACGGGCTATGAGTATATATGGGGTGGTGCAGATTTAGGCAAAATAAGGACAGGCTCCTGTGGCAGGCACAGTGGTGAGCTCAAAGTCGTGGACCTCCAGGCTTTCTACCTGAGACAGCGCTTCCGTTACTGGAGGTCTAAGGGTGTTAAACGGAAATGCTAGAAGGCAGTAGCTAGGGCCTCTCTCCTTTCAGGAACATTTTAAGATTTTCTACATTGAAAACCACGCTCCCAAGTGCCTCTCCAGTGCCCAGAGTCATTACTGGGCAGAGAGAACCTTGGCATTTTGAGACCACATAAAATGCACCTATCAAAGGAGGCCTGTGCCCTCAATATCTGGCACAGTTAGAAGCCCCCATCACTACAGTTATGTCAATAATGGAAGTCAGATCAATCAGCTTGAAACAGGAAGTTGAGCCCAAGGAGAAAAGACTGGCCATGAACTTCTTCAGAAGCTGAGTGGAAATCAGTTTGAGGCCGAAGAGGAGGAAATGGATGATTTGGGTCTCAAGCTGTGTGTGAAACTGCTTCCTAGGCTCAGCGGGTGACAGCCAGTTACATTGACGAGCAACTGCTTGTAGTAATTTCCTCAGAGCTTCATGTCACTTTTTTTAAATCTAGGCCTTTTTTCCTAAGGATAAAATTCATACGTGTTTGTGACAAGGTTTGACCAGCCGCATATGGTTCCTCTGAAGCCTGTGGGCATGCATGTGTGCACATGTGTGTAGGTGCACCTGGAGGCCTGAAGATGATCTTGGGACTCATTCTGTATCGCTCTTCCAGACCTTACTCTTCTTGAGACAGGGTCTCTAATCAAAGGAACCGCCCATAGAGCTAGTCCAGCCAGCCGGATTGCTCTGGGGTCCCTGTTGCTACTTCTAAGCTTGCGATTCGTAGGCAGCTACATCCACCTGGCATCTCACGTGGGATCTGAGGATCCCACTCGGGTCCTTGGGCTTGTGCAGCAAGCGAACCACTTCTCCATCCTTCATGTGAGGTGTTTAAGGATGTAGAAGACACGGAGCTCACAGACCTCTGAACTGCATGTGGTTGTCCCCCCATGGTTTCCTTTCCCGTGCATCCCTTGCGGAAGGGCGTTCTTGCTTGCTTCTCAGCACCGAGGAACTACCTTAGTTGTCATCTGGACCCCTGGATCGTGCCCCTCCTGGTTATTTACATCATGGCCACAGATCTGGGGCTCCGTAGCCTCCTGGGTGTGATGCAGCAGCCCACCAGGTCATCATTGATCAGTCGCAATGGAACCGCGCTGCCTTACTAAGGGATGCAGCCAAGCTGTCCAAACGACAGTGATGTGACTATGGCTGAGAAAGGACTGAGGGCATCTATCAGTCAGCCTCAGGGGCTGTCTCAGAGGGGTGGTGTGTGTGCGTGTGTGTCTCTGTGTGTCTGTGTGTGTGTGTATGTGTCCGTGTGTTCGTGTGTGTGCGTGTGTGCGCGCGTTGGGTCATTCTGATCTCAGACAACGTACCCCATGCAACCTGTCCTTGCCAATCATCACTTTTCATGACTGACTTCCTGCGTGGCTGGCTTCTCAATACTATCAAACCCATTACTAATGCCCCTCTAGTTCCCAAAGCACTGGTGTGCTTCCCACTGACCTCGATAGCAATTATTTATGAAATCCCTAGTATATGCCCAACAATATAGTATTATGCCTGTTAATACAGGTACCTTGACAATTGAAAGCTGAACCCGTAGGTGCACCCATGAAGAATCATGGAGCTCAGGCAAGCTTCTGAGCAAGCCCACAGGAGATTATCTAGTTGAAGTGCAAGACCCAGCACATAAAGGGTGGGTCTGTCCTCTGGGGGCAAGTGCAAAGAGAACTGGTTAGCTTTGACAGACTGACAAGTTAGAAAATATGTCGTGGTCTCGGCAATTCCTGTGAACGGCGCCGTCAATTCCTCCTGCTTCAGCCGTTAGTACATCTCTCCTACCATCAGAATGGACTGTAACTAGCAAATGCAAGCCAGGGCTGGGGAGACAGCTCAGGGGTTAAAGCCTTTGCCTTACCATTGAAGAACCTGGTTTCAGATCCCATGTGAAAATGCGAGCTGGGTACGGATGGCAGCTTGTAATTGTGAGCCTTGAAGGCGGAGCCTGGGAACCCCGAGAGCAAAGCAATAAGGAGGTAGAACCATCCAGGATGGTTCCCAATGTCACCTTGGGTCTCCACAGGCACACACACTTAAGTGCCCTGTCAAGGGAGGGGGGGGGAGAAAGAGAAAGAGAGAGAGAGAGAGAGACAGAGAGACAGAGAAAAAGGAGTAACCACACACGTGGGGACTCTAGTACAATACAGGAGACTTTGGGGAACCTGGGGGGGGGCAGTGGAGACCAGCATGCATGTTTGGGTGTTCATCTCCTCTTACTTCCCTGGGAAGGAGAGATCACAATTACTTTCCATTTTTAAAAAAAAACTTTCAGTATATTAAAATATAAAAGTCTGGCCTTTCTTGAAGTATACTTCGGAGGTTTCCAGTGAACACATTAAGGTTATAAACCATAAAGATGCATCATGACTTTCCCCCACTCAAAGCTTCTTTATAGCTTAATCATGATTTGCAGTGCGTTAGACATGGTCCATGCTGATGGCTGACTGTGAGCCGAAGTCAGGTTGATCAGGGCCCGTGTTCTGCCATTCTGTGCTGCTTTGCTGTTTAACTTGACCAGCCCAGGTCTAAATTCCTGCCGAATGTGAGAACCAGCCTTCCTTGTTCCCCACTGTCATGGAGGGAGTAGCTGTGAAGATAGATGTGCTTACTAAGTCAATGAAGCGCTTTGCGTGGTAGAAATCCAAAGGGGAGAATTCATGAGAGGCTGAAGTCAGAGGCAGATAAGATAGGTGTATTTTACGTATGGCTCGTGTATTCTGGAAGTGGAGTTTCCAGTCTTCTGCTCGCCCACATCTGTCCAGGTGATGAACAGTCACACCAGAAACTCTTCCAGGTCTGTTTTCTCCCAGTAAGACAAACAGCCTGGTTCAAACCCTCCAAGATATCAGCAGTCAGTGCAGTCCTTGCGGTGAAACCAATCCCTTGTGCTTCAGGGCTGGGCGCTAAAGGCCCGTCTGATGGCAAAGCGCACATGGACCCAGAGAGGCCGACTCCAGACCCCAGCTCAGTGGCAGCAGCCCCTCCTGTGTGGGTGGTGGGGGCGCAGCCCTGGAAGCAGGGGTGGGGGCCGCATGCAACATAACATGAACTGTGAATTAGCCTTCGTTTTGGCCCAAGGCTCTGACCAGTTAGTACCTGCCAAATTCCGTGCTCAGGAAATAGTCTCGTGGTTTCATATCCAACACCAGGACTGTTTGGGAAGCTGATACTTCCTGTAACAGCGGTAAGCTGCCAACAGTTTCTCTGAATCCCCCTTTATTTTGTGGGCACGTATGTGTGGGCGCAGGCGTGTACACACCAGAGAATGTGTGCAGAGGTCGGAAGACAACGTGTGGGAGTCAGTTCTGTCCTTCTGCCATGTGTATTTGGGGGACTGGACTCCGGTCTTCAAGCTTGGCAGCCATCTGGCCGGTCCCGTGTCATCAATAGTTGCAGAGTTCATGACTGTGCTTCCAAGGAGAGACTGTATCGCTGAGCATTTGGGGGTTGAGTGGAGTCACCCCAGGGGGTTTAATTATGTTGTTTTGTGGAAAGTTCAGTTATGTATTCAAAACTGAATGCCTCAGTGCCTTCCCTAGATGACTTTTTCAACTAAGTTCTAGAGAGAGAGAGAGAAAGAGAGAGAGAGAGAGAGAGAGAGAGAGAGAGAGAGAGAACAGTCTCCTTTATTTAAAGCACAACAGGCCAGCTAATACCATGGCAAGTAGTCTGTGTCCTGGTAGAGAGGGGCTACATTACAGTCTAACTACAGATGTATAATTTGGAATAATTCAGCTAGTCTGAGTATTAATAAAATAGCTAAATATTAATAAAATGCTAGGGTCTTATTACTAGAGACTGCAGAATAAGAGTCATATGTCTGTCTATGTTTTCTTGAAACAGGAAATGACTAGACACAGGGAAAAGGCATGTTATGTCTGACCACCTTCAGTAATCCAATTTCCTGTGGTTATTTTCCCAGGGAGTGGAAATAGGCTGGGCTCCCTTCCTTGCTGGGAGATAAATGGAGAGAGGAAGCCTAGCTTCTCTTGAATTCAGCTCACTGGGTGGGTTCTATGTCCACCACACAGCTCTGGGCACAGGGAAGAACATTCCTCTCATCTTGGCATCATCCGACTTGGCAAACTTGTGCAATGAAAGGAGGAGCAGCACTGTCATAGCTGGGCACAGGTGTCAACTTGACAGTTGAGGGTTTGAGCTCTGGGCACATTTGTGGAGAATTAGTGGTTGAGTTAAGCCCAGAGCAAACCTGCAGGAGATTGTCTGGCTGATGGGGAAAGTCCAGCTCAGGTGGTGGGATTAGGCCCTGGAATAAAATAACAGAGAGCTGGTTGGGAGAGTTGGCATCTTTGTGTACACTTGGCTAGATATGCTGGTCTGGCAAATAAGGATCGTTCCTGTCTCAGATTTTATGTAGAGATGGTGTGGCCAGTTCCCTGCGTCCTGGTGTTAGTGTGAGCTCTCCCTTCAAGCTGGCTGTGAACTGTACCTGGACTATCATAAGAGAATAAAGCCCTCGCCAATTCTAGACCTGATAAAAAGGGTTCCTCTCAGCTGTGGGCACTTAGGAACCACTCACTAAGTGCAACGTACGGGATTAAAAGTGTTATCGCCACAGGCTGGGGAGTCGCCCAGTGATCAAGCGCTTGACCCATCAGCATGAGGTCCTGAGGTCCACAGGAAAGCTGGGCAGGTGCAAGCATGTGCCTGTAATCCCACTGATTGAGAGTTGAAGACAGGGGGCCACCCAGGGACGAGTTGGATAACTCGCTGGATCCGTGAGAAAACCGGCCTCACTGAATAAAGTGGACAGTGATGTCAGAGAGCGTCCACCACCGATCTCTGGCTTCCACACGCACATGCACGCTTATGCACATATGTGTACACACACACAAACACACACACACACACACACACACACACACACACATACACACAAACACACATGCACACATACAGATGTGCGCGTGCACACACACACACACACACACACACACACACACACACACTATTAGGTTGCTCGAGTGAGGACAGGAAGGACTCAAAGTGACTCCAGGACAATGTGTAAAGTCCATGTGGAGATTCATGGATAGAGCGTCGCTAATACAAGGGAGAGACGTGAGAAACATGAGTTATCAGAGCCGAGGACCGGGTGGCCTGAAGGACCATAGTTTCTCCTTAAGGTGGGTGAGCGTTAGAACGGAAGAGAGGGCTTAAAATCAGAGGATGTGGAGAGAGCTCCTGTGGACGGCATGGCAAGAGAGGGGTCTTCATCCATCCCCCTAGACAAACGGGACTGAGCTTTTTATAGTTTTCGACATTGCTAAGAGTCGTCACACCGTAGTGGTTTTTCTTCATAGAAGTGGCGACCAGGAGGTGGTGAGCAGGCGGTGGGTGGAGTGGAGGAACTCATAACCCAAATGGCGCAAAACCTCCATAGGAAGAAGTTTAACTGTCTTTGACATCTACTGCACAATGCGGTAGATATAACCCACGACAGAGCACTACTTTTGGTATTGCCAAGAGAATGTACCTTGGGGCTACAGAGGTAGCTCAGAGGTTAAGCCTCTGCCTTGAAGGCGGAAGGTCTGAGTTCGGATCCTAGACCCCACGTATAGACGCTGGGCAGAAGCGGGGTGGCCTGCATTTTTGGTCCTGGTAGGGTGGAGCCTGTGAATCCCAGGGCAGAGTAAACAAGGAGGAGGTAGAGGCAGTCCATGGTGGTTCCCGAATTCGTCCATGGTTCTACACAGACACATACATCCACACATGCGCACACACGCACAATTGAATAAAAATGAATAAAAAAAATTTAAAAAAAAGAGAATGTATCTCAAAATTTCAAATGGTCTCCACATTAAAAGAAGCTAACCTCAGGAATTAACCTTGCCCTGTGATTATGAAACTCGGATTCAAAGATCCTGTCACTCAGAATTTCAAGAGGGACAGCAGAACGTTGAACAGCTTTCTGGGGTGGGGCCCCGACAGGTCGCTGGCCTGTACAACTAGTGTTAGAGGGTCACAGAGTGGATTGCTGTTAGAAAACAAAATGTAAGGGTCATGGGTCATGAGGCTCTACTTACCACGGTGGCAGCCACTGCTGGTGGGCAGAAAGAACGAGGACACCCACAGACAACCTGGGTCCTTCCTTGTGGCACATTCCCAGCCAAGGTCTTGAGCTGGGTTAATTTTCTGTAAACGCTCAGTTTCTCTTGAAGGTGGTTTGAAGCCCAGAGCCACACAGGGTTTGTGTCCCGAGGATTAGTTAATGCAATTTCCTGTTGACCTCATGAGAGGACGAAAATGTGAAGAGGCCCCCAATCCTGCAGCTGTATCTCAAAATTTCAAATGGTCTCCACATTAAAAGAAGCTAACTAGTCGAGACGATGAATGGACTGATTTGCTGGATGCGTTCTCTCCACATTGGATTGAGAACTTACAGCACGGTCTTTTGCTTCACCAGCACAACTTCACTTTGCTAATGCCGAATTCTAAAGGCGAAGATGGTTGGGAGGGGTCCCACACTCAGCGGGGGGGGGGGGGGGAATGGGAGAAAGAACGAAAGAACGTTGTTATCTATTACGTTGATGTAAAAAGGGCCCGAGAGATCTTTTAGAGTGATGGATGTATTCACTGTCTTTCTAAACTAATAATTTATGATTTTTATTTTTTGATTTATGTGGGCGCATGTGTGTAGACTACAAGCGAGTGTTCATGTGTGTTTGCAGGTATATGTTCACATGTGTGTGCATGCATGTGGAGGTCAGATTCTGACACTGAGTGGCTTCCTTAATACTTTCTACCTTGTGTTTTGAGACAGCCCTGTCCCTGAACCTATCACTCACCCATTGACTACACTGGGGGCCAGTAATCCAGTTACTCTGCCATTTGTTCGTGAGTGCCTTTTGACGGCACGTGCTTCTCTGGGCAAGGTGCCCTGAGACATCAGATCATTGTGCAGTGTTATTCAGTACTTTCCGACGGCTTTTGTTGTATGATGCGCTTGTTACTTTGGTGGGAATGTTTATTTTGATAGAGTGCATGTTGTTTCAGAACCTGGGGACGCTACTTTCTCTGAAGGCCTTCTGAAAATGGGATGTTTTCAGTGGCCCAGGCAGACGCACTGTAGTCAGTGCGGTCCATATACTGCTTCCCTAGGATCAGGCTTCTGGCCTCCTCAACGGTGCCTCATCCAAAGGACCATGGAGCCTCTTCTGGTGGGCTTCGCAGGTCTTCACACTCCTTTCATTGCTTCTCTCTGCTGTTCTGTGAAGGGGGATGTCCAGGCACGGCTCTGTGGGTCCACCTTAGTTGTACCTACTTGATGCGGGCTGTTGACTTTGAGTTTTCTTTTTTTCTTTCTTTTTTTTTTTTTTTGACAAAACATATTTAGAGGCTTTATTTAAAAATCTCTCACTGTTCATTATCAAAGTTACAAGATTGTTTGCATACCAATAGACTGACTGTAAACATAGGAAATTTTCATTAAGGAAAGATGGGTTTACTGTAATTTAATCTTTTACAAAAAATTACTGCAGGTTATTGATAACAGAATTTCTCTTTTACTTTCTTAAGTCTAATTCTCTTGAAAATTCAACCAATGTTTCCACTCCCTGGACTAAGGCTCAACCATGGTCACCTTAGGAAATACCCCGTTTATTTGTTAATCAGAATACAAACTATGTGGCAAATGTTTCCATTTTCTTAGCGCACAGGTTTCAGCTTCATGATACTTCACGAGAAGACAGAGGCGTGCGCAGCCGCCGAGCCTTCGGCGCTGAGCTGAGGTCTAGTGGCGGCAGCGGAGGGAGCAGTGTGCGACCAGCCTTATCTCACGTGGCATCTCGGTCCTGCTTGGCTTGCAGCAGAGTGTTTCTGGTCAGGTTGCCTCCACCAAACCTGACTCAAGCGAGGGTGACATGCTCTGGTAAGTCCTGACTCGGGCGATTCCATCCGGCCAGGATCCTTCACTCTGTGGGCTGGGGGACAATGCTAATATGAAGAAAGTTATCCGGGTGGCTCAGGTGTTCACTCAGCCACTGCAGAGGGGTTTCCAGCATGGGCTCAATTCCATGGATCATCACTTGATTCCTTTTCACTCCATCTTCAGGAGTAAGTGCGGAAGGACAGACTTCTCTGAGGAGATCTCCTAGCGTATGTAACTGTCCATCCGCAGCCACAGGACGAAACAGCTTCTGAATGAAAGGTCGTTTAATCGTTGTCTGATATATTCTAAAAGGGATTAACGAAATCCATTTTCTTCTGGAGGATATTCCATGAGTTTCCGATTGATGGCCCACAACTGGTCAAATCTGTCATTTTACAATCCCATCCAGAGCTGCTTGTGGTCTTTTTTCTGCATTTCATTGATTACTTGACTTTTGTGCTTTAAAGCATCGACTTCTTTCATACAAGACATAAAATGAGCTTCAATTGCATCCTTAGATGGACAGTGTAGAAGATCCTTTTCTGGAAAACTCTTAAAATGTACTGTGATGTTCCAAGGAAGAGCCCAACTTGATGCAAGAGGATCATAAAGCAAACCAATTGGATAATGCCATTTCAGGGGTGTGCCTTCATACTCAAACCATATCTCACTAATGTCTTCTTGTCTCATAACCTCCTGAAAGTGCCTCTTCACTTTGTCAGTTACCAATGTCAAATAACTTATTCTTGGCAAAAGCAAACAGTATGGCTCTGCTTCCCTTTCAGTTATCTCATCCTGATATAGAGTGAAGCAAGTTGGAATTCGTCCAAACCATACGTCTCGAAGCACGTCTTTGTCATCTGTCATTCTTCCAGTGGGTAAAGCAGTACATGTAGGCTATGTTCTTTTTTCCACCAAACTCAGACTTCCACAAATGCAAGTCTTAAAGCTGAAGCTCCGGGTCAGCGCTGTGTCCTACCTTGCCGAGGAACCGACACACTTCCCCGAGACTGCGCGCGCCGACCGCAAGGCTGGCTCCGGGGCGGCGACGGGCCAACCCCACCTCCGCCTGGAGCCACCTTCGCCCGCCATCGCCGCCTGGGGTGCACTCGAGTTTTTTTTTTTTCTTAACCTTGCCTATGCTTTGAATTATTCGATGAAGTTTGAGCAGTGGTAAGATATGTGTAGAGTCAGGCATTCTGCTTTTAACTGCTCTGGGGTTGTGGCTCAGTGGCAAAGAATCTACGTGACGTACTCGAACACTGAACGGCAAGAGGAAAATAACCGCTAGTAGAAAAGGGCAGCAAACCAGACACAGAAATAAAGTGAGATGCCAGCAACTTGGGCAGCAGCAGCAGAAATGATGTAAGCAGCCTGAAAGTTCGAGAAGGTTAAAAAAAGAAAGAAAAAAATCGAGAGAGAAGAAAATGCAAATGAAAAGCAAAAGTCTGAATATTCAAAAAGTGAAAAGGGACGAAGCAGGAAAAATGTATAAAGGTTGTAATTACATAAAAAGAGATACAATATATAGGCATATATAAAGATCCTTCTTTCTGTTTCTACATCTACATCCGTAAGGGCTTGGATTCCATTCATACCTGGCTCTCAGGTGCTTGCATATGGAGGGCTGTGTGTGTGTGTGTGTGTGTGCGCGCGCGCAGAGGAGGGGTAACAAATTGTATTGAGTGATAGGGTTTCTGTAGGCCTTGTACTTTGCCATACTATGGTTGTTTGAGGCCTGGTATATGGACCCACTTTTATTGAAGCCTGTAGTCTTAAAGAGCAGACAAACTCCTCTCTCCATTCAGTGTCTGTGACCAGAATCCCAATGCCCATGTTTCTCAGTGAGTTCATTTCATTGGTGGCCCACTGGGGCCACTAAAGTGGAGGTTGGCTGTGGGAGATGGTATGGTATTACTCACTGTGAAACCTGAGGAAAATAGAGATAATTGTTTCCTTAAGCAAACACCATATCATATGCTGACCTCCTCAAGATGGTGTCCATCCAGCATCAATAGACACCCTGGGCCTGACCTTCTCAAGATGGCACCCAATGGCAGCATCATGTTTACATTAAGTATATCAGATAAGCTGAGTTTGGGTTGCCTTTCTTATTTCTCTACCAGTATTTCCCCATGCTGTATTTCCATCTTTCTGCTGCATCTCCCTATTTCTGTGCTATGGTTGCTCAACATTCATTTTTTTTTTTTTTTTTTGCAAGTCAGTCTCTGTCCAATATTAATTTTCAGTATCTGTCTCCTACCTTGCTGTGAACTATTTACTAGCTGCTTTCACTGTGAGCAGCTTTAGAAACCAGGAAGGACTGCTGACTTCCAATCTACCCTCTTGGCTCTGTTTACTTTGATTATCAACATGGCTTAAGATTGTATTTGCCAAAACATCAAATTTTAGCCTTTTAACATTTGCGTCCAATTTTATCCTAATGATACTGTAATGGAGCTACTTATTACACATACGGCAAGAATCAAAACATTTAAGGGTAAGATAAATGATTAGAAATCTAAGTTTGTCTGGGATATAGAAGAACACATGTTAAACACACAAAGCTGCCCATATCACATTAGTGTTTACCAAGTATTTTGCAAGTGTGATAAAGCTCTTCATGCTTGGGAAGTCAGGGGTGTAAAGAAGTCACCAAAGTCCCTCTGAAGCACGGGAGGAAGTTTGGGAACCCCAGAATCCTGCAGGTGGAAGATTCTCGAGGGCTTGCGGCGCTGCTGGGGGGACCCTTACAACGAGCCTCATGCCTGAGTGCATCTGTGGGTGCCGTGGCGGATCAGCCTTCCTTTGGCTCCCGTTAGAATCTCAGTCTGACACAGCTTGCGTGCTTGAACGCTTGGTCTCCAGCTAGTGGCTGCTGTGTTGAAGGCTACGGTGCCTTTAGGGAGTGGGACCTGTGGGGGAGGTGGGTGATTTGGGGCGGGGCCTTTGAAATTCCACAGCCCAGCTTTGGCTCTTGACTTGCCAAGATGTGAAGAATCCCATCCTGTACTCCAGCTGCCATGGTCAGAAAGCTCCTCTTCCACTCCGGCCCCCACCCCTACCTCCATCACAAAGAAGGACTGGAATCCATCTAAGACCACCAGCCCAAACGAACCTTCCTTGCTTAAGTTGTTTCTGCCAGGCAGTTTATCAGGGCAATGAGCAGGTTAATGGACGCAGCAGCTTCCTGTGGTAGGAACGGTGTTTTCTGCCATGGTTCACCCACCGATGCAGGACTGGGGTTTTCCACACATAGCTTGAACTCTTGTGCCCTCCGCCTCACCTGGTACAAGGCTGGGAAGGGCCCACTTTGGTATAATTTGATCTATTGTCTTTGTTCAAGACTAATGCCAGGTACTAGTTAGCCGAGAGGGAGATCAGAGCAGCTTACAGAAAAGCAATGGGAGTTGTGAAAATAAAACCTAGAAGGTTCTATTTGCAGCTTGGGGATGTACCTGTCGAGGCTTTTCATGCGAGTCCATGAAAAGTACCGGGGAGACCCTGGTCCCAGGCCTCTCTCCTCTCCACCCAGAGGCCACGAGGCTCTTCTTTTGGGGTGCTTTGTTACACACTGGGGTGCTCTGAGTTCCTCATGCACAGTGGGGTATTTCCACTGCTTGAGTTGGGAGAGGAGGGGAGACATGTGCAGTTCTTCAGACAGCTCAGGACAGCCTGAGTCGATGGCCTACACTGGACACTGGTTTCTGCTCAACCCTGAGAAGCAAGTCTCTCTCTCTGGCTGCGATTTTTCTTTTGTCGCTGTTTCCGCATTGCCCGGACAGAGAGGTGAGATGTTCCCCAAGTTCATTATTGCCGTTTCATTGTGTGAGTTGCTTTCAGAAGGCCCACCCCCATAGGAGACAGGAGTGGGTGGGGGGAACAGAACGCTAGGGGCTTAGTGACGGGCACATGGGGTGAATCCACAGTGGCCTATCATGTTGATCCCTCCTGTGGAAGCATCTGGATAGCAGGTTGACCCTGGTCTCCTTGGCAACATTGCATGGGTGGGAGGAGCCAACGTTAAGGTGATGGAGACAGTGAGATCTGTTGCTGCTCTGCATCCGGGTGCCCTGGGCACATTCCAGAGATCCAGGAGGGTCCACAGAATAGGTAAAAATCAACCCAACGTGTTGTGGCTCTTGGGTTAGTTTTGGCCATTGTATCTTCATTTTGTTTTCTTGAAAACATTTTGTGCAGAGAGAGAGAGTAATGCACACAGGAGAAACTCTGACTACAAATGGAAAAGCTCTCCCTTTCTATTTTTTAGTGCTGCTTTTATTTTCCTAGTTAATTATTTATTCATAAATCTTGACTTGGAGATTTCATTCTGGCTCCCAGGCGATAAAAGCTCAAGGTCACGGGGGAAATGTTTTCAGATGCTAAGTGATCCTCCTCCAACCTAATGTTGTAAAATTTTTATTTCAGGAGTAGCATTGCTCACAGGAGGGGTGAGGACTTAATTTTAGCTTTCAGATGAAATATTGACTTGGGTGTGGGGTTGGCAGGCAGCATGGCAAAGAGGGCTGCGCCCAAGCTGCCTCTTCCCTGACTTGGCATCACTTGCCTTGAAGCATGACCTTTGCAAAAGATGGTCCGGGTGTGGAGGGAGGGCGGATGGTGGCAGGAGGGCAGAAGTCGCCAGGGTGTTTGCACACACATTTTTACATGTGGATAGAGGCTGTACTTATGCCTCTGGTCATTTCCCTTTGCTATTCTAAGAATAGAGAAAAGGAGGACATGCCAAGACTTTGTTGGGTGAGTTGGTGTTTGGCTTCCACAAAGAGGCTTTTCTATCTTAGTTTCATACTCTGTCCATGCACATTAGTGGAGCAAGGGGTTTGTTTATTCATGCTTACAACTTCCGGTTCATTGTGGCAGGAGAAGTCAAATTAGCTGGAGTCAAGGGAACTCATATCACGTCCACAGAGGGAGGCAAGCACTCATGCTGTATTGCTGTTTGCTTTCCAGCCTGCCAAATTCCAGCTAGCTCTCTGTATCTATCCACCGGCCCAAGGAGTGGTCTGTCTTCCCACATCAATTATGCAGTTAAGACAGTCTCCTATAGGCTTGTCTTAGAGGGCCGCCCTAACCAGATGATTCCTCATAGGTGCCACTGGAGGCTCATTTTTCAAATGCAAGTTGACGACTGTGACTAAACGGTCCAGGCATCAATGTATAATGGCTCAAAGAACAGCTCTTACCTTAATCCAAGGTCTGTGTTTCCAGGGAGACACAGGGCTTGCAGCTCCTCCCCAGTGGGAGGAAGAGAAAAGGGGGAGGTGCAGAGAAAGACACCGGCCTTTACGGGAGTGGCCTGCAGGCGGCACACGGCACTTCTGCGCACAGGCCCTTGGCCAGAGCTGAGTCCCACAGCAGTACAAGCTGCACAATGGAAACCTGGGCCCCGTATGCAACAAGTGAGAACGACATCTTGGGCCATCAGGCTCGATCACACCTGGGTGTCCAGTTGGACGCTGGGGCTCTGAGAGCCTGCGGTCCAGCAGAGGGTGTCTGCAGTGCTACAGAAGGAATATGAGGTTTGATAGTGGAGTCGGGTGGCCGAGTGGCGGGTGCCCTAGTGCTGTCACTTAAAGTCTTGGACTCGGTGATGCCTTTAGTCAGATGGAGCGCTCGAATTTTTCACTTGCATGAACTGAAGTAATTTTTTTTTTTTTTTTGCAAAGCTTATTTTAAGCTCAACTCCTACGGCTAAAATTCCTTGTCCATTTGTCCTCTTGTCTATTCATTGATTGCCTCCTTTTCTTGTCTGTTGTAGGGAAACTCACTCTGACTATCCATCATTCTGCTGTTTCCTGAAGGTGCATGAAAAGACAATAACTAAAAGACTGATATTCTCTTTGCATCTCTTCCTACATTCTCTCCCTCTCTCTTTCTCTCTCTCTGACAGAATTTCTGAGCCAAACCATTAATAAATTGTCCCGGATAATTCAATTTAAAAGACATTTACTGAGTGATGTGTAAGAAAGCATCTTCCTTTATGACCAAAGAAGACAGATGTTAACAAATATCCCTAATGCAATGTGACAGGAACCATAGTTAGGAGTACAGGAATACGGAGCTAAGAAAAATTCATCCAAGACAGGTAAGGATTTCTCTCTCTCTCTCTCTCTCTCTCTCTCTCTCTCTCCTTCCTTCCCTCCCTTCTTCCCTCCCTTTCTGCCTGCATTCCTCCCTCTTTTTCTTCATAGCCAAGGCTAGCTTGGAATAGGTTAAGCCACCAACATGACCTTGAACTTCTGATGCTTCTGCCTCTACTTCCCAAGAGCCGGCATCACAGGCATATGACACCATGTGGCACCACACCCGGTTTTTGACTTACTTTCTTTGCAATAGAAAAAAAATTATGTGAGAAAGTATCAGATTTGAAATTTGGAGACTGCTATTCAGTTATTGGTCTTCTACACACTTGGGTAAGACATGTGGCATCTGAGACAGATACTTGACATCTAAGTATTATACCCTTGATTTGGCTATACCGCTAGCCAGATATAGGTTGGAGTCAGTAGTATGGGCCCAGGTTTATTAAATGGACACAATGATATCTGCATGGCCTATCCCATGTGATTGTTGTGAGAATTAAATGTATTAACAGATACGAGGAAGCTTTGTCTATATAAAACCAAGAAGATAGAAGTTTTCATAAAAACCTAGAGATTTCTGTGAAATACCCCAATTTTTTAAGTTTTAGGATTTTTTTTGCACACGTATATATGGTCACACATGCATGCACACATGCATGTGTATGTTGCACATTTGTGTGTGTGAGCACGAGTGCATGTGTGCATGCACACTCATGTGCATATATGTGAGTCGAGGCCAATCTCCAATACAGTCCCATTCTGACTTACTGTGACTTAGGGTTTCAGCCTACATTGTTGTGCATGTGTGCTACTGGCATTGAAAACAGGGCCTTCCGGATGCTAGCCAAGTGCTCTACCAGTCAGCCTCATCCCTACATTTTTGTCTGTCTGTCTGTTTTTGAGGCATGGTCTCACTAAATTTCCCAGGCTGGCTTTGAACTCACTGTGAAGGACAAGCAGGATCTGAACGTGTGAGCTTCCTGCCTCGGGCTCCCAAGCAGCTGGATTGACGGGCAGGTACCACCTCACCTGGCCCAACCCAGGAACTGTGGAGGAATTCAGACATATCCAGTCTTAGATCGTTAAATGCAATATTGACTGAGCTTTTTGTAAATGCTCCTTATCACCTGCCAAAATAGGGATGCTCTTTATTATTTAGTCCAGCTTGGCAGGAGAGCATGCACATCACCAAAGGGCTGAGGGAACTGGCTATGCCATCTCCACATAGCAGTTGAGAGAGGGACAATTCTTACTTGCCAGAACCGCATGTCTGGCCCAGTATACACAAGGATGCTGACTTCCTCAACCAGTTCTCTGTATTTTATTCACCTGTTTATCTGACAGTGTTCATCACTAGAATTTCATGGTAAAATTTGTCAAGGGCCTTTTCTGTATCCACTGAAATAATGGTGTGAATTTTTAAATTTACTTTGCATTTATAACATTGTCATAGTTAGGTACAGGGGTCAACTTGATGGTTGAGGGTTTGAGCTCTGGACATATTTGTAGAAAGTTAGTGGGTAAGACCAGAGCAAACCTGCAGGAGATTGTCTAGTGGATGGGGCAGGCCCAACCCATGGTGGGTAGGACTAGGCTTAGATAGGTGAGTAAGATAGAGGGAGCTGGTTAAAGAAGTCGGCATCCTTATGTACACTTGGTGTCATAGTTAAACACAGGTGTCAACTTGACTCTTGAGGGTTTGAACTCTGGGCACAGTTGTAGAGAGTTGATGGTTGAGTTAAGCCCAGAGCAAACCTGAAGGAGATTGTCTAGCTGCTGGGGAAGACCCAGCCATGGTGGGTGGGATTAGGCCCTGGATAAATCAGAGAGACCTGGTTGAGAGAGTTGGCATCCTTCTGTATACGTGGCCAGACATGCTGTCTGGCAAGTAAGGATTGTCCATCTCTCAGCCGTTATGGTGGCCAGTTCCCTCAGCCCTGGTGTTGGTGCCTGCTCTCCTGTCAAGCTGGACTATGAACTGTAACCGGACTGTCGTAAGAAAGTAAACTCCTTGTTCTCTTAAGCTGTGTTCTGGTCATTTATCAGCAACCATGCAGATGAACTGCAACAGAATTTGGTACCCAGGAAGTGGGGTGTTGCTGATAAATCTGACTATGTGGATTTTGTGGCTTTTGAACGGTTCTGCTGGACAAAGTTGGAAATTCTTGAAAATTTTCAGTTTATGGATTTACAAATACCGTTCTTCAGCGTTTAGTGGGCCAATTGCTGAGAGACATTGTTTGTGCCCAATTTGTGATGAGGGAAACAAGGACTTTGGTAAAACTGAATATAACTGAATGGACTGGTTTGCTAGACAGAGGAGAGCTGTGTTGGCAACCTTGGAGGTTTAGATGTGCAAAGGGCAGGCTGTTGGACAAATGAGTATCAGTGAAGGAAAACCTAGTGACTTGCACTGAGATGGTGGAGGATGTGGAAACCACCGTATAGCAAGTTCGTGGTTTGGAAGCTCAGATTCTTTCAGGGGGCGAAAGCCCAAGTTAAAGCTGTTTCTTGCCCTTTGCAAGTTTGGCTGCCTAGAAGAGAGGCTTTTCCAGCATCAGCGCGTTAAAGTTGGTGCAGCTGTGGCTCCAGTGGACTAAGCTGCGTTTCAACCTCGCTTCAGAATCTGGCAGCGTCCCTCAGGTGATGCTGGTTTTCGTGTACTGAAGGGTTCATGGAGAGCAGCAAAAGCTTGGCACCAAGTGGCAGGCGTAGAGTCCTGCAAGAGATGGTGAAGCTTAAAGCTGCAGAGGAACCCAGAGTGTTTGAGATGCCAGAACTGTGGGACTGCTGCTGAGGACGACTGCGAGTGGAGATTCAGCCTGGTTCAGAGGAACTCTGCTCTTACAACATTAAGCTGCAAACAGGGACTGGGAAGGCCTCGAATCTTTGAGCCACCTTGACTACGTGATGAGCAGCAGAAGATGGACATTGAATTATAGGATGCGGTGATTTGCTGGACTTTGATCTTTTTAATGTTTTCTTATTGTTTTAAGATCCTTCTGTTTCAATGTTTTAAAATATTGGAACTGAAGGTTTAATGAGAGAACATTTTTAATTTGTCCATGGAATGTATTTATATTTTAACATCTGTGGGGACAAGGAAAGGTTACAGTTTAAAAGTGTATTGTTTTTGTGTCAAGTTGACAAGGGGTGGAGTGTCTAGTTAAACACAGGTGTCAACTTGACTCTTGAGGGTTTGAGCTCTGGGCACAGTTGTAGAGAGTTGATGGTTGAGTTAAGCGCACAGCAAACCTGAAGGAGATTGTCTAGCTGTCTAGCTGGGAAGACCCAGCCATGGTGGGTGGGATTAGGCCCTGGATAAATCAGAGAGACCTGGTTGAGAGAGTTGTCATTCTTCTGTATACGTGGCCAGACATGCTGGTCTGGCAAGTAAGGATTGTCCATCTCTCAGCCGTTATGGTGGCCAGTTCCCTCGGCCCTGGTATTAGTGCATGCTCTCCTGTCAGGCTGGACTATGAACTGTAACCGGACTGTCGTAAGAAAGTAAACTCCTTGTTCCCTTAAGCTGTGTTCTGGTCATTTATCAGCAACCATGCAGATGAACTGCAACACTTGGTCAAATGTGCTGGTCTGGCAAATGAAAATTGTGCCTCTCTCAGCTGCTATGTGGATTTAGTGTGTCCAGTGGTGCATGGTGTATACTCTCCTGCCAAGCTGGACTAAGAACCATAACTGAACAATTGCAAGAGATCTTTGTTCTCTTAAGCTGTTTGGCAGTAATTTATCACCTAAAATGCAGGTGAACTGCTACAAGCATCGAGCCAACCTTGCATTCCTGGGATCACCTCTTACTGATTATGCTTTTCACATATTGCTAGATTCAATTTTCTGAGAACTTTTCAGTGACAAAGATACCAACATGTGGTTGATATTTATACACAAAATCCACTGATAGAAGTTCAAACCCAAGAGAATTAATTCAGAGCCTACTGCATTAAAAACATGGAGAAACAGATATTTAGTAGTTTGGCATCAAAAAGAATTTCTGTTGCTAACATTAAAAACCATGACTAGGTTGGGGAGATTTTTCAAGGGTTAAAGCCTTTGTTAGTTCAGATCCCCATATCTCATGGAAAAATGCACAGCAGATACGGTGACAGCCTGTAATTCTTGCCCTGGAAGGCAGAGCTTGAGCAACTCCAGAGCAAAGCAATAAGGAAGTAGAGCAATCCAGAATGATTCCCAGTGTCACTCTTGAGCCTCCACAGACACATACACTCAAGTACACACACACACACACCATGTGTAATTCTGTTTCAAGGCATTAGTAAGACAATGTAGGCCACCCTATGACTTGAGAGTCACCTCAGGCAGGCAGCACAATTGCTTGATTTGTTTTTGAGCTGGCTAATGACACAAAACCCACTTGAAGAGTAATTCAGTCTAATGAGGTATTTTTCCTTGTAGCTTGTTACATGCACAGGTGCTACTGACTTGCACTTGTTTTCATCCACGTGCAATCTGAACGTGATGGTGGTTTGAAAACATCCATTCATTCAGCTTTATTGTCAGCAATTGGACTCCAGAAGCTCACTTCATAAGCCTCTGAAGGGTTACAGTTAACAGGCATGTTTTCGTTTAAACTTTTTGTAGAAATATGCTCTGATGCTGTAATTGCAATGCAATCAGAAGGGAAACCAACACGTTGCCTCCAATATTGCCAGGAAAAAAAAAATTGCTAGCCTAAATGACATGTCATATGGCATTGTAAAAGTTGCAAATCATGGGCTGGCAAGATGTCTCAAGCATGTGATAGAGTTTTCTGTGCAGGACTGCTGACCAGAGTTTGATCCCCAGAATCCATATAAAGGTGGAAGAAGAGGCGACCCCATATGATTGTGCTCTGACCTTAACATACATGCTGTAGCCCATGTTTTCTCTTTCCCCAATGTGTCACATATACACAAACTCTCTCTCTCTTACATGATAATGAATAAAATAGAAATTTAAAAAATTGCAAAATCAAATAATGCATTGCATTACAGATGGGTTTTTTATGTGATGAAATGGAAGATGTTCACTTCATATGGAAGCTCAATGATCAAAAAGAAAAGTTGGGAAGCTTGATCTAGAGAAGAAACAATTTGTTCCTGAAAGATAAGAAAGCTGTTAGGCCTTATCTTTTTAAAGAGGTGAAGCAAACTCCCTTATCTCTCTGGTACCTTAGATGCTACGTATGTCCATGAAAGAAAGAAGGGGAATGTGTGTTTCAGTGTCTGATAGGATCAAAGGACAAGAAAATGAAGAAAATTGGAAGAACTGAATTTCTGCAGTTCCTTATGACAGCAACAGAAATCAAATAAATCTGGGGCTGGAGAGGTGGCTCAGGGGTTAAGCCTCCTGCCTTGCAGGTGGAAGGTCCAGAGTTCGGATCCTAGACCCCATGTATAGACGCCAGGGAGGTGGCCTGAGTTTCTGGTCCTGGTAGGGCGGAGCCTGTGAATCCCGGGGCAGAGTAAACAAGGAGGAGGTGGAGGCGTCCATGGTGGTTCCCGAATTTGCCCGTAGTTCACACACACACACACACACACACACACACACACACACACACACACACGCGTGTGCGCACACACACGCACAATTGAATAATAATAAAAAAAAAGAAATCAAATAAACCACCATCTGGACAGTCCAAATATGCAAAACATTATCACCCAATACGGTGCTGACTGATCTTTTCTTTGCTTTTTCAAGACAAAGTCTCACCATGTGTCCTGGGCTGACCCTGAGTTCTAAGATTCCCAGTGAGCCCTGACTTGACTTTGTGGATTTGATAGAGTATTTGCGTCTGGTGTTCACTAGAAGAAATCCTTCACAGAAATTTCACTGACCTTGTGCCCACCCTGCTGGTTGAGAAATAGGGATTTTGATAGCATATTTTCATTCTATTGTTCATTAAGAGGAAACTTTTTAGTTCCAAACCTCCGCCCACCTAGACGGTCTTGGGTAAATTCAGTGGGTCACATAGATAAGGAGGGAAAGAAAAGAGTGGGAAAGAGTTATCAGAATGCATTATGCACATGGATTTAAATTGTTAGAGAACAAATTTAATTAATCAAGAAAACTCAACAAAAGTTTTGTGAATCTCATCCCCATTCCTTTAATTGAGAAAACACTGAAATTAATTTGTTACTTTCTGGGGAAAAAGTTGTTGGCTTGGTTCCCCATGAAACCCACCATCTTGATTTTTTCATTTTAGGTCAAGGTCAGATATAAATGTCCTGAGGTAGTTCTTAAAACTTTCTTAAAACTATTGGTGTTATTAAAGTGAAGCAGAAATAGTTTAAGCCTCATCGGCAAGAAAGCAGTATGAGCGATCTAAACTGAATGGGATATGTTGACCATCACGAACCATGACTGTTTTTCATATTAAGAACTTTAATTCCAATAAGCGTTCAGTTTCCTACAAGTGTGTTTATGTAAGATGGGTCTTGCGACTCTCTAGGTTGGTCTTGGCTGTGAAGGCTTCTGAGACTTTGCTTGCTTGAGGCCTTGAGACTCTTGAGGAGTGGTTACTGAGTACTTTGTAGGCCAGACCTTGACCGAAATTTGTCTGATGTTTGCTCTGTGGTTTGGGTGTGTGAAAGGGCTCTCAAAGGCTTGTGTTTTGAACACTTGGTCAGCGCCTGAATCTTCTTTTCAGACAAACATGCTGCATTTCGGGCAGTTAATTGGCACAGAAGGAGGTGGGGGGCGGGGGAGGTAAGTACTGAGGCGTCTCTCAGGAACGTAGAGTTCCCGGTAGACAGATGTCTAGGGAAAGGATTTGAGCAGGAAGCAACAATAACGTCTTCCACTTGCTCCGGTGGTGACAGTGCCGGTCACGTAGCTGTGAGGCTGGTTACCACTGGAAATCCCCAACCAATGGGATGCGGTTCCCGCCCCTCTGATACAGCGTGTTCTGGTGTGAGTTCCCTCCCACCAATGATTCCCATTTTCCTTGTGCCTTTCCCACCACGGTGCAGGGGCGCTGTCCACACAAGCCATCCTCCAGCTGCTTGCAAGCAGTCCAGACTCCTAGTCTCTCCACTGCCTCTCCAGCCACCTCCTACTGACAAGGAAGCTGCCTTCTTCCTTCTCCTCCTCTTCCTCCTCCCCCTCCTCCTCGTTGTCCTCCCATGACTTCCCTGGAGCTCCTTGGTGATTAGCATCACCTCATCACATTCATTTTTTTAATATTTTTTTTTTTAGGCCGCCCCCACTTCCGCTCGGAGTCTATAGGTGGGTTCTAGGATCCGAACTCAGGACCTTCCGCCTGCAAGGCAGAGGCTTAACCCTTGAGCCATCTCTCCAGCCCAGATTTTTTTTTTTTTTTTAAATTTTTGAGTGTGCGTCTGTGTGCATCGGAGGGCTCTGTGTGCCTGTGGAAGCCCAGGGGTGATCAGCCTGGGTCGTGTTACTTCTTTGCTTTGCTCTGGAGTTTCCCAGGCTGTGCCTTCCAGGGCCAGAAGTACAGGCCACTGCCATTTCCACCTGGCATTTTTACGTAGGATCTGGGATCTGAACTCAGGACCTTCTGCTTGGGAGGCAGACTCTTAACCCCTGAGCCATCTCTCCAGACCTAGAGTTCCTTTTGCTAATGATGGTACCATGTGTATTTTGTATCCACAGCTCCCAGCCCTGCGCATGATACATGAAAGAGTGAAATGAGTCTGCAAGCGCCTGTCAACGTTTCTACCAGATCTGTAGAGTTCTGTCTGGGTTCTCCTGAGCCTAGAAGTAGTCCCGGAGTTTAGCGGACAGAGCAAGCTTAGGAAATAATTCATTTTTTCTTCTTTGTGTTTTCAAATTCTCAAGTGCAAGGCAGGTCCTTCCTGCTGTGCCTCTCCCATCTCTCCCCCGTGCCTGCTCTCTCTCTCTGAAGCGACATTGTCCTGCTAGGGTCTGCCAGCAGCAGGGTCCTCTGACTGCTTTCTGGCACCTTCCAGGGGAGGCTGACATGCCCACGTGTCTCTGGGAAGCTCAGATGGTCTCAGGCAGTGGGCAGCTTTTCAAGAGTCCCCCTCATGGCTTCCGTAAGGCTTCTCTGTGTTGCCAGGGTGAAAGAAGAGATGCAAAACAAGAAAAGAAACGGATCTGTAGCTGTCGGCTCATTCTCCTATCTCTTCTTTTATTTAGATGCCCGTATCTCGCTGTATCTAAGGCATGTGTATTCAGAGATGCGTAAATGAAGACTTCAAGTAGTCCTGTGTGAAAGAACACGGGCAACAGACTAGAGTTTGGCTCCCACAGGCATCTCCTTTTTCTCCATTTTCCGTATTCCTGTGTCATGACTCATTAGACCTACTCGCTGCCTTCCTGAAGGCCCAGAATGTGCCCGGGGCTCCACCCCTGCCAGGTGCTCCAGTCACACCCCTGCTACTTCCTTGGTCTTCACTGAGCATGGTTAGAAGAGGACCTTTTGGCCGTGGGTTGAGCAGTTATGAAAGTGATTAGTGATAATGATGAAGAAAATTTCCTCCTCCAAGTTGTTTTATGTTTTTCGAAAGCTTTACACTTTGGTTGCATATCTTCTACTCTGAGAGTGAAAGCTATCAGTGTTTCAAATGTGCTTGGAGCAAGTAGTAAATTTCCTGCGGTAACCGAGCTGCGAAAGTGGAGCTGCGATGGAATCCAAGATTCCTGGGCTCGCCCTCTATGAGACATGGGGGGACAGACATGGGCGAGAGGAAATAGGCCCATCCTGGAGACGACAAGGCAACTGGTTCCAGCAAGTCTCTCTTCTGTGGCTGTGATCAATACCCTGACCCTAGAACTTCCAAGAGTAGGGGTCCGTGATTGTGGCTTTTAGCTCTGGAGGGGACGGAGTCCATGGTGGCAAAGAACACATGGTGGCAGGAAGAGAAGGCAAGGTGGCAGGAGCAGAGGTCTGCCCACATTATTGCAGACCCAGGAGGGAGAAGGAAGGAAGGAAGGAAATAGGAGGGAGGGAGATAAGGAAGTAGGGAAAGAGGAGAGAGGGAGAGAGAAAGAAGGAGAGAGAGAAGGGGAGGAAAGGAGGGAAGAAAGGAAAGAGAAAAGGAAGGGGGAAGGGAGAAGAGAAGGAGGGAAAGAAGGAGAGAAAGAGGAGGGAGGGAGAGACATTTTCTTTTCCTTGGCCACGCCTTCAGAGGATATGGGATTTAGAGAAATAGCAGAGGGTGTTTTCTTAATGACTTTAGAAGGAAAAAAAAATCAAAGGGGAAAAAGACAAGCATGCACGCTCTCGTCTCAACTTCAAAATGCTTCTTTAGGATACTTCCTGACCTCAGAATGCTCATGAAACGCACGACCCACCCTACGGAGGCTGTACTGGCCTGACACGGCGTCTCAGGTCACGGCCCAGCGAGGTCGACACCACAGCCGCCTCCTGCTTCCCACTGGAAAGTCCTCGAGTGACACTTGTCCTGGGGACAAGTCCTCTCGGCCTGACAGGCCAAGCCTGCTGCTGCGGGAGCTGCGGGGGCTGCAGGGGCTGCTGGGCCTCCAGGCTGCTGCTCTTTCTTACCCAGCAGCGGTAAGGGGGGGATGGTGGGCTTGGGAAGGAGTTTTGTAAGATGTTTTCAGTTGTGATGTCAAAGTTGAGAAGTGGGGATAGTGTAGAACCCCCAGGGATGCGGTGGAGGACAGAGTGGCTGTGGGGAGGGGGATGAGAGGGGGATGAGAGGGGAAGGGCTGTGTGTGTGTGTGTGTGTGTGTGTGTGTGAGAGAGAGAGAGAGAGAGAGAGAGAGAGAATTACTGGAGCCTAAGATCAGAGGTAGATGAGGACCTCCTGATGAGGGACTCTGCAGGAAGGAAGGTCAGGGGCACTGACCCTGTCTCCCCCTCCTCCCTCCCATCTCTCTGCCCTCCTTTCCATTCACCCCATCTGCCCTCCATATCCCTGCCCTCCCTTCCATTCTGGACCCAGGTAGGAGCCACAAAGCGGGTGTCGCTGGTCCTCCAATGACCGATGCTGTTGAATGTGCCCGGTACAGAGGCGAGGATGAGGATGGTGCCCAGGGCTCTCAGAAGACAGCCAGCACCCCCAATGAGCCTTTGTGGAGACCAGTGTTTTATCCCAAGGCCCAGGGCTCTGGAGGGTCGGCAACTCCACGTTCCATCTGGATGTGTTTCCCGGCAGGCAGCAGAATCTCAGCTTGCAGAGGATTCTGGGAGAACGCCTCGCCTCCGCTTGAGAGTCAAGAGGAACAGAGGAGAAAAGCAGAATCGACGCCCCTCAGGAATCTGCATTTCCCAGGCCTGAGTGACGGTGGCCATGAATCCAGAAGAAACTCCTGTCTCTTGTGGTCAGATGAGGCTTGCATACTTCCTTCCCCTTGCAAGTGTCTGCATCGTCCTGAGAGCCCACAGTGCTATTGTACCTGTGCTATTTTTCTGAATGCCCCTTCCCCATCTCCTCTCTTTTTCTCTTCCCTCCCCTCCTTTCCCTCCTTATCTTTCCCTTCCCTCCTCTCACCTCCTTTCCCTCCCCTTCTCTTTTCCCTCTCTGTCTTCCTCTCCCTCTCTTCCCTGTCCTTTGTCCTCTCTTCTTCTTCCTCTTCTCCCTCTCCTCTTCCTTCCCCTCCCTTCCTTGTCTTTTCTTCCTTTTTTGTTGATGTTTTCTTACTGAACCACATCATATAAGGCCATTTTCATGCAAGCACATGATATACTATGAACATAATCCTCCTGTTCCCTCCCACCTGCCCCCAGCTCCCATTAGCCCTTCGTCCCCGGATGGCTTTGTTTCTCTTCTGAAGCCATCAGCACATAGCTGCTTAATGCAGCTGTATAAAATCTGGAACCTTCCTTCCCCTTCCCCTTCTGTTTTCCTTCCCCTCTCCTCCCCTCTCCTCCTTTCCCCTCCCCTCCCCTTTCCTCTCCCCTCCCCTTCCTTCCTCTCCCCTCCCCTCCCCTCCCCTTCCCTCCTTCTCTCTTTTCCTCTCCTTTCTATTTGTCTTTTTCTCTCTCAAACTCAGCGTACTTTAGGTCACTCTTTTATTCTTTTTGAATTACTCATTTCAAGCGTACCTTTTAGACATAAAATGGAGCTATTTTATACATAAATTTGAAAGTATTTTCCATTAATAGGTCATCATATCCTGTTCACATTTCTTGCTATGACTGCTTAATGTGTATATTTTTTCAAATTTATTATGCTCGTCTCTTTCTGTTTAGTATACCTTCGTTGATTTAAAAAATGATTTTGATAGTTGACAAAGTTTTAATGTTTATTCTAAGTGGTTACCTTTATACATTTATATTGCTCTTGATTACTTTTATTTGTACTACAGATTCAACATCTGTCAATTCCGAATGTCTCTCCAGCGCCTCTTGCCTGCCCAGCAGTTAATGGTCTTATTGTAGTTTTTGTGGTAGTTTGCATAGGTGTCCCTTTCTGGCTGGTGGTTCAGTAATATTGGAAGGTGGTGGAACTTTGAAGAGGTGAGGGCCTCACGGGAGAAAGCTGGGTTCTGGGGGTGTGCCCTGCAGAGGAGCCCCAGCTCTTTCCTCCTCTTTGCTTTCAACCCCCATGAGCTCCTTCAGTGCAGTCTTTTCACATGATGGGCCCAAAGAAACAGGCTGGGAGACTCGGACTCAAACCTCTGAATTTTGATATCCAAGATAAATCTTTCTTCCTTTCGCATTACCCCAAGTGCTTTGTCACAGTGGTGAAAAGGGACCAATGTTTTTCTGTGTCTGTTAACTGGCTGATGTCCTCAGGCTCCGTCCTATGCCCACCATTAGGAGTAAGATGCACAGGAGTTTTTTTTCCCCATAAAAGTTTACTCAAAGGAGAAAATTTACCTTACTGTACAAGAACCCCCAAATCAGTTCAGCCCAAATGGGCACCCTCCCTATCATCATACCAAGGTATGAGTGGATTTTGATCCAATAGAAACTGTTTGTGCTTGACAGTCCTTTGGGGAAGAGAAACTTATGCATTGTTCAGAGTGGAGTGTATTCTATACTGCAGGTGGGTGAAAGACCGCAGGTTGCCAAGTGCATTCATTGTCAGAGGAAGACTATCATGCATGCTCCCGAAGCGTAATCAACTCCCTGCCGTCCATTCCCTGGGCTTCCCTATCCCGGTTTGGTTTCCCTGAGCAACATAGTCCTTAGATTGTGCATCCCAGCGAATAAGTCAGTGGATCTCCAGTGCAGAGATTCAGAGAGGAGCACTGCATATGCTTACACAGTTAATTTCAGGGCAAGACAGGCAACTAGATTCAGAGGGAAACTGGTGGGGTACTTGGAGAGGGGGAGGGTCGCTCCTTGTGTTTGCGCAGCTTGGGTCCTTGGGGCCTGACTGAGGCCCTTGGGTGATGCTGTGGTCGATGAGATCAATGGCGAGTCCTTAGATTTTTCCGAGGTGTGTCCATCTCACATGTAGGGAGCAGACTGATTTGTGCCCCATGATGAGTTTTGGTTATCCGGGGACTTGAACATCTGAGTTCCCTGGGCTGCCAGCTGACTTTAGAAGTCCCACGTGCCTAAGTGACATCTTTGCTTTCCAGCTTGCAGCCCCAGGCGGGCCCTGGCGCAGCTAGAAAATCTGCTGTTATCAGCGAGTCAACCAGTTGTGCTTAAAGCAGCCGCCCGCGCTCCTGCCCAAGCCCGTCCCAGTGTTGAATAAGTTCATTCAGCAATCGCTGAGCTGCGTTTTTCTTTGCTTGTTTTATTTTTTTTTGCGCCCCCCCCAGATCCAAAGGTGAAATTATTAAAGTGATCCAGCATTTTCGCGAGTTCCATTCTGATGGGAAAAGATGAATCATTCTCATGTTTGTACTCAGAAGATGTCTAGTTAGGCACAAGATGATTTGCAGACTAATTCTGTTCAGGAATCACCTTTGGACAGAAGATCGATATCAGTGCGAGTTTGTTCCGGTACAAAAGGGAAAAAACACACATTTTGCTGGTCAGGAGGAAAGGCGCTTGCCTCTTCTCCTTCTCAATTATTATTAAAAAGATTTTTTTTTATCTGCAGCAAAAGGTCACATGCCAGTGCTTTTAAAAACCTAACAAAATCCGCATCAGTAGCTTCAGTAAGAAGCAACCTCAGAACAACCCTGTATGCTTTCTTTAATCAATCCCAAAGGGAACGAGGCTGCAGTTTGAAATTTCCTAGTTCTTACATTTCCTTCCTTTTATCTTTCTTGTCTTCTGTGAAGGAGTCTGGAGCCAGCAGGGCTGAAGCAAGCCGGAAGGGGCGGGTGCAGCATCAAGGTCAGGAATGACCTTGAGAAACCCCAGGGGTTCATGGATTTATGGAACTTTGGTGGCTGTAGTGGGTGCAAGTAGGGGAAGAGGCATGGTAGAAATTTCTATGCTAGAATTTTCTTTGGGCTGGGGGTGGGGTGGGGCTCAGGGGTTAAAGTCTCTCCCTCCCAAGCAGAAGGAGCTGAGTTTGGATCCCAGATCCTATGTAGAAATGCCAGGTGGATATGGCAGTGGCTGCGCTTCTGGCCCTAGAAGGCAGAGCCTGGGAAACCCCAGAGCAAGGTAATAAGGTGGAGAGTAATCCAGGGTGATTCCTGAAGTTACCCTTGGGCTTCCACAGATACATGCACTTAGGTGCCCTCTGTTACAAACACGCACACACACACATGAAATTTTATTTTTACTCATTTATGTGTGAGTGTGTGTGTGTGTGTGTGTGTGTGTGTGTGTGTGTGTGGGAGAGAGAGAGAGAGAGAGAGAGAGAGAGAGAGAGAGAGAGAGAGAAATGAAATTATATACCATGTGAGCTTCTAGGGATCAAACCCCGGTCCCCAGTTTGCAAGCTGGTGCCTTATCTGAATTATCTCACTGGCTTTAATATAAAGATACTAAAATATCTTTAATAGCAGTATTATTTTCAGTACAAGAAATGGATAGGACTGGTTCATGTGAATAAATTTATTTCTACCCATCTTTATCAGGAGAGAGTGAATGTTGTTGGCCAATTGAAATACTGATTTTTGTTTAGTTTGGGGCTAGTAGTATACATGGTAAGATACAAGTTTCAAGAGTTTTTTGCCCCCAAACTTCCTGGCTGGCTTCCATCTTTGTTCCCTTCTTTCAGAGGGCACCCCAGGAAAAGAGCCATGCTGGGTCTCGTCTCTCCTTTGTGACTCTGCTGATAGGTTAACCATTTCCACTGACCTTTGCACTGTGTCAGCTAGTCTGTTCTTGACATCCGGTCTCATCCTGGATTCCTTGACTTTCTTTTTTTTGAGCATGAGACACAATAAATTAAATGAGAAGATACCAACACACTGTTCTGTCCTGTATCTTGTACATTCTGGAGCACATGAAGTGGAACTATGGCTGCAAATCATTTTATCTAAGTCTAGACCTCAGAAAACACAGAAGTCTACCAAAGATTATAGTGGGCATCTCAATAGCAATTAAATTTAAATTTATCAACAGACAAAATTAAAATAAAAGAGGAACTTCATGAGATGTTGTCTGCCCATGAAGGCATTGGACACAAATATTGTATGTAACCCTTACCAAAAGAAATAGAAAACTTCAAACAATACCATCATAATGTGGTATACCTCCAGAATCTTTGGTAAACTGTTCTTTTACACTATAAATGTATATGTACAGAACAATTGGATAGGAAATAAACTTATGTAAGCTTAAGTCATGGAAAAAATGCAGAAAACCAATGGAACACATCTCACAGGTGAGTGAAGCAAAGAAACTTTCACCATCAAAGGTACTAAAATGTAGAACATAGTGAGCCTGCACTATCATTAGAGGGTTCAGTAACCAAGAGGCCTTGGAACCACTCAAATTTTGACTAGGGTACACTTAAGAGATATTACAAAGATGATGTCTCTTAGAGACCCTGCACCAGTTAAGCTGTTATCATCTTTCAACATGTATGGAAAAATAAAACTCTTCCATCTATACACATCACTCTTTATTCCACCCAAATACGTTGTCCTTCATCTCCATACCTCTGTGTAATTTGATTTTATTTTCATGTTTCACTATATCATAAGAAGTTGAAAATCCACAAGAATAATACCATGTTAACCTTGACTTATATTTTGAAGCAATTTAGTCTCTGTTTTCAATTTTACTATCCAATAATTGTGTATAAGGTATAGAAACACGACTGTGATGTTGTCTTATGACATCCTACACAATACATTAAACAAGAACTGATCTGAACTCAGAGACTAGTTCACCATACAGAGAATGTCCCTTTAAAGAGTTATATGACACTTAGTATATCCACTAAAGGCTTGGAAATATGTATGCTAGATGTATTGCACCAACATCAGTAGGGCACTGCATACAATACGCTCAGTGAGAAGATACCACCACATTTCACTATCTTGTAGTATGCAACTTATAAGAGTGGATGAAATGAATCATATTTGGAAAGTTATTTTATCCAAACCTAGACCCGTAAAACTAAACACTTTACCAAAGATTATGGAAGGCTTCTGGATGGTAATTGAAACAAAAAAACCATCACCATCAAAATCAAAATCAAATGAGGATCTTCGTAAGCCTTGGTCAACCCATATTTTATGTATTTTTATGTATTTTATATAAACGTTTGATGTAAACATTACCAATATGAGAAGAACACTCTGAACAATAACCTGCATAAAGAGGACCCCCAGTGCCTCCAACTCCATGTCTTTAACACCATAGGTTTTTATGAACAGTTCAATGGATGGAAATACACTTATGCCAGCTTAGACCACTGATATCTCCACCGACAACCTGTGACACACGTTTCACTGGGGAGTGAAGAAAAGAAACTGTCACCATCAAGGATAAAACTGAAGAACATGGTGAGCTTACACTATCCTAGGAGGGTTCAGTAGCATAGAATCATTGATACCATTTGAATATTAACCTTAATGCAGAGATATATATCTAAGTGATGCTGCCTGAGTTAAACTCTTATCAATCTTCCATGTGTATGGAAAAGCAAAAGTACCCTCTCTACCCATCACTTTTATTTTATTTTTTAAAGAAAAATTCTTTTTTATTACATATTTTATTTTTGCCTAATCATACAAACTCAACAGGTACCCCTTCCTCTCCCTCTCCCTCTTCCCTCTCTTTCCCTGTCATCCCCATTGCACTCTCCCCCCTTCCTTCCTTTCCTGCTCACTCCCCTTCTTCCCTCCCCCTCTCCTGGTGCCTACCACTTCCTCCCTCCCATCCCCCAGAGCACCCATTTATGTGGGCACTGAACCCCTCTATGAGTTCTCTAGGCCTCGAGAAGGTTCAGAACTCAGTGGCATAGCCCGGGGCCCTTCTTGGGCTGCCTGCTAGAATGGGAACTCTATTATAATTGTTTAACCCCTGTGATCGGTGCTAGACTTTGGGGGGTCATTGACATGTCAGCCATTGCGCAGGTCAGGCAAAGTCCAATCACATTGTGGCTGTATCCTGGCTGCTGCAGCCCTGACTTGTGTGGAGTATCTTGCATATCTTTGATCCTCCCCATCTTTAGGCTCTTACAATCTTGCTTCCTCCTCTTCTGCAAGGTTCCCTGAGCTTTAGGATGGGGAGAGATTTGGCTGATCTGGTTCCACGGTGAATAATGTAGGGTCTTTGGTGTTCTGAATTATGGTTTGTTGTTTTCAGTTTTGCTGTTCCTGCACCTGCCCTTGGCTGCATCCCCATTAGTATTGAAGGTCATCTCCTTTTAATGCGTTGTTAAGTGGGATTGGAACTAGGATCCACTTATTAGGGAGTACATATGGCACCTAACTTTCTGTGTCTGGGATACTTCATTTAATATATTTTCTTCTAATTCCACCCATTTCCCAGGAAATTTCATTAATTCATCTTTTTTGATGGCTCAGCAGTATTCCATTGTATAAATGTGCCACATTTTCATTATCCATTCGTCAACTATTGGGCATTTGGGTTGATTCCATGACTTTGCTATTACAAATAGTGCTGAATAAACATGTGTTCATGTCACGGTAGCTAATTGTTGCATTATGGGGGATTATTCCCAGTAGTGGTATAGCAGGGTCCTAACTTTTTTAGAAATTGCCATTTTGATGACCAGAGTGGCTGTATGAGCCTGCATTCCCACCAGCAATGTAGGAGAGTTCCCTTCTCGCCACATCCTCTCCAGCATTTGGTGTTGTTTGTCTTGTGGATTTTTGCCGTCCTGACCGGGGTGAGATGATATCTCAGGGTAGTTTTGCTTTGCATTTCCCTGATGGCTAGAGATGTTCGGCCTTTTTTGCTTTGGTCTGGAGTTTCTCATTCTCTGCCTTCCAGGGCCAGAAGTGTAGGCTACTGCCATTTTGATGTGGGATCTGGGGATTAGAACTCAGGTCTTTATGCTTTCCAGGCAGAAGCTTTAACCCTTGAGCATCTCCTTAGCCCCAGAGGACCCTCACTTAATGCTAGCCCCTCAACATGGGACGTCACAGCCCTACAGCTATGGAAACAATTTTTTTTCCTTATAAATTTCCTTCATTTCTAGCACACTACTTTAACAACTCAAAGCTGAGAAAGACACGTGGCGCGTCTCTGAGCGCCACAAAGCTCTGTGAACTGACTTCACCCCAGGTCTGACTGGCTTCTAACCAGTGTTGTTAAGTCCAGCCCCGGCGTTGCTCTCTGAAGGGTATGGAAAACTGCAACATTTCCAAATCCATCATGAACTGTGACTCAGCTATCCTGAAAGCAGCCAAGTCACAAATCCAGAGAATGTAAGGCGAGTCTCAGGGCTGATTGGAAATGGAGCCAGTAGCAGCAGGCGACCTATTCCCAGGAGTCTTGTGGCCTTTCTCTCTCTTTCATGCCCCATTTCCAGGATCCCGAATTGGAGGCTTCTGCCCGTGTTTCCATTCAACATGTCCCAGAGAGTAAGGGCACGGGGTGGGCGCTTGGTATGTCTTCCAATGGTAAAGATTGCTCAGAACAGACGCTGTCTCTGGGTTCTAGTTCATAATTCATAGAAAATGTGCCTTTGCCTGGAAGTATCTAGAAAACTTCCTGCAGGGTGGGTCAGCTGCATGTCCTGGGCGGGATCAGCTACCCACCCCTTTCGTCATGTCCTCTGAGCTCCCTTGGCTCAAATTGCTGAGTGATTGAGGTTCTGTGAGTGGATTAGATTCCATGATGGTCCTTAGATCTCAAGTGGGGAATCACAAGTAAGGATTTACTCACAGAAGTTCTGGAATTTTCTGCCGAACTGGCTTTACTTTCTCTAAATCACCCCTCTCGTTTCTGTAGTGGAGGTAACTGGGATTGACTGGAGAGCCACAAGGAATGGCTTTCCCCGCCTGTTGGCCACACTGACTTCTTCTGTCATCCAATTAATTGCAGTTCACAAAGCAATTGTAATAAATGGCAGGGAACATTTAAGACCCCAAGCAGAATGGCTGGGGAGAGATTGAAACTGGGGGGAGAAGGATTACAGAATTCAGCTAGCTGGGTCTATTCAGGCCACGGCCATCCCACGACTCCGAGGAAAGCAGCTGGCCCTGGCTGGCCCTGGCCAGAGGAGCTGAGCGGATGCCAGAGAGAAGGTATGTGTGTGTGTATGTGGGGGGGCGGTGGGGATCAAGCTTCAAGGGCAGAGCTAGGACCAGAAACATCTCAGGCACAAATGTGATGTTGAGTCAGGATGTAAAGGATTTCAGGTTGTGAATGATTTTGTTGTTCATGTTGTTTGGTTTTGAGGGTGGTTGGGACAGTGTGTCAGGGTGGAGTTGGGAAGGGGCTGGGATTTTAAAGATCTAGGAATACTGAGTGTGAAGTTCACAGGTACTAAGAAAAACAGCAACAGACTAGTCAGTCAAACAGTTAGGAAATTCTGACACTAACAATCAAGTGCTTGCCAGATTTTGAATATACCCTTAAGTGCAATATGAGCCCAAGAGGTTTGATACCGGGGGTTGCTGCCACTTATCCAAGCATGAGGCCCTTAAAGCAGTCTAGTGTACACATCTAGTGTTCTGGGACTAATAGGGAAATCTTGGTCGGCTGCCTGCAGTACTGTCCTGGAAATCAGACAAGAGGAAAATGCTCATTTTTGAGGTATGCATGCATTAGCTAGGGCTGAAATGGGTATTTACAAGCTTTAGAATTTGCTCCAAACCTGGTCTGGAAGTTAAACCAGTCCTGGAAATTAAGCAAAAATATCAAATGTTTGAATGTGAAGGTCAAGTAATCTCTATGGGCAAGAAAAGGGAGATTAACATTGAAATTCTAGACTTCAGAATTGTGGAAGAACTAAGACTCTGAAACAATTTGTTTCAAGATCTTTTCTTAGTTGATTTCTGGGAGATAGTGTCTGGACATGACGAGGGCTGGGAGTGTTTGGGACAGACAGAGAGGAAGAAGGAAACTCATTGCAGTTGCTACATGTTTTGAAAGGCTCTCTGTTCAGCTGAAGATGCTATTGGCCTAGCGTTCTGGGTTGGAAGGTGACAGGGTGTGAGTGTGGTGAGATTCTTTGGACCATTTCCCTATCGCAGGAGCATGCAGCTGGAGTATATTCTAGAACGAATGAAAAGATGCGATGATCCATGGTTACCTTTCTTTCCCATGTTGGTCACGAAGGTTAATGAAAGGATAACAATCGGCGTTCTTCTCTTGAGAATGACCCTTTAGCTGGTATTTGTGTGAGAAGATGCATGTACCCTGGGAAAAAAGCAAACTCCAGAAATCTGGGGCTCATCTGGGTTTTTTCCATTGTTTATGATGTTGAGATGGCCCATGGTCCATTTGTAACCTAGTTTTCTGGTCTGGCATGCATGGGCATAATGGCTTAGCTTGTTCAATAATTCTCCTAGAGCAGATGAAGTCAATAGTTCATTTAGGAGACAGTTTTGGAGACCCGACTTTGATGCTGTCTAGGCAGGAGTACAGCTACTCTGTTGTTGTACACAACAGGGATATTTCTTGTGCAGTCAAGTAAATAAACCTGTAATATAATATCGGATGGTGTATGTACCAGTTACTCTTTTCTGTGCTGTGAGACGCCACTGAAAGTTAAGCCATTTAAAGGAGAAAGGGAGATTTATTCAACCTCTGGTTCCAGAGGGAAGATAAAATCCTTCGTAGCAGAAACAGCCTGACTGGCTGGCAGAAGCTGGAGGCGGCCTGAGTCACGCAGACATCATGGAGGCCGCTCGCCCAAGCAGGATGGGGTAGCCATCCTCAAGGCCCACCCCTTGTAACTTCCTTCCTCCAGCAAGGCTCCACCTCTTAAAGGCGCCATGACTTTCCTAAACTAAAAATTCAAACGCATGAGTCTGTGGGAAACAACTGACGTTTCAAACCATGACATTGTATTCGTTACTTTTCTCGCCACCGTGACTGGCAAAAGAAACTTAAAGGAGGAGAGATTTACTTTGGCTCATGGTTCAGGGGATACAAGCCGTCGTGATGGAGAAGGATGTCAACAGGGTGGCTCAGCACAGTGAGAGTTGGAGCATGAAGTGGCCAAGTACACAGTGCTGGCAGTCAGGAACGAGAAAGGCTTGGGCAGGAGGTAAGGCCGACTATCATCCTCCAGGCCTGTCCTGTGGCCGCCCATTTCCTCCATTTAGGCTCCACCTCCTCCAGATGCAATAACTTCTGCAAACAGCTCCTCCAGCTGGAGACCAAGTATTCGGATCCATGAGCTGGCGGGGAGAGATTTTACACTCAAGCCACGACAGGTGGTAGCTCATTGTAATGAAGAAGAATAAAGCGGCAGGAAGGACTGGAAAGATGGAAGGCTGGAGATAACATTTCTGAGGATGAGGGAGCCAGGGGCTGAGCATTTGAGTGTCTGGGAGAAGAAGAAACACCAGATGAAGAACAGTTGGTATGAACATACTAAGCAAGTTAACTGCAGAGGTATCAGCACGAGGAAACATGCCATGTCCCAATGGCTTGACACAATGAAAGTGTATGTTTCTAGTAGAGTCTGGTGGGCATCAGAAATCATGAAGGTCTGCTCCCAAATAAACACAGGGGTCTTCCATGTTTAGCAGTGGCTCCGGAAGTTGCTTGTAGAAAGAGGGCACTGAGAGTAAGCTGCAGTGCCGCTCATGTGATCTGGGCATGGCGCCTGGAGGAGGCTTGCGTCAGTCCCTTCCGTCTTCAGTGGGAGGGACTTGTATCCATGAGCTCACCTAGTAGCTCAGGGCTGGGACGTGTCATTCAGCCATGTGCCCTGGAGTAAGACAAGTGTGGATGCCGCCCGTGCCGGCGTCCTGCCGCGGCACTTCAGAGCCACTTTAAGGCGGCTAGTCTTGTTGGGACGCGGAGGACGGACAGAAGGCTGTGCGCCAGAGCTAACAAAGGGGTCAGATCTATGGAAGGAGCCTGAAAAAAAAAAATGCCACATGCAGTTGCTTTTGACTTTAAGGCACAGAAATTTATGTATCACTAACAAAGAATATTTCTTTGGGCTAAGTCACCTGTTATTGACCTGATTGTTGACCCGATTGTTATCTAAAAATTTTAATTGGCATATAGTATTTGTGTTTGGGGGTATAGCACGATAATGTGACACATATGTACCATATACAACTTTCAAATCAGGGTAGTGGTTTTATTTTATTTTCCTTTTGTGTGTGTGTGTGTGGTGTGCGTGCGTGTGTGTTTGTGCATATGGTGTATATCAGAGGGCACTCTGTGTGCCTGTGGAGGCTCAAGGGTGACATCAAGAATCATCCTGCATTGCTCTACCTCTTACTGCTTTGCTCTGGGATTTCCTAGGCTGCACCTTCCAGGGCTGGAAGTGCAGGCTAAAGCCATTTCTATCTAGTGTTTTTACATGGGATTCAAACTCAATTCCTTTTGCTTGTGAGATTGTTGAGCAATCTCTGTCACCAGCAGAGGAGAGAGAGAATGAGACAGAGAGAGAGAGAGAGAGAGAGAGAGGGGTTTTATTTAAACTTACTAAATAATTCTCTTAGGTTTATTCAAAACTATACTCATATATGTATATGTCAGTGTTGGGCTTCCACAGAAAGGAAGACACCAGCCAAGCAAGTGATTAATGTGCTCCTGAGACACCTTCGCATGGACTGCAGGAAACCGTGAGTTGAACGGACAAGTCACAGGCGCAACCAGCATCTTCATGGATGCCTGGCCAGTGCAGTCTGCCTAGGATCATCCTGGGCTAAAGGGGGGGGGTTGCCAGACATGGCTGAGGTCTATACAGAAGCCCACTTAAAACATGGTGAAGAGGAAGAGGGGGTCAGGGCTCAATAATGTTGGTCCCTCTGGGTCCACCTAAGCTAAGAAGAGGCTTCAGGTAGAGGCATCCGTGTCTGCATCCCCTGCAGACAGCAATTCATCCCCAGGCACAGTGGGCAGAAGAGATCTAAGTTTCTTCCACAGTCCATAGTCTGGAAATCGACCTTCTACCATGGGCTTCTGGACGTCTGGGGTCAGCCATGTGTATTGCAGCCCATGATGTGGCGTTTGCTTGCTCTAGAACGAGTCCTCATCCCACAGGACTGGACTAAGCTGGTTTTCTACTCTGCTTCAAGTGTGATGCTCAGGATGATACCCCAATTTCAGCACCACTGAGCAGACCTTACCATCTCTCCATCTCTTACTAGCTCCGACCTGAAGACCCAGGTTTCTGGCTGTTTCTGGCTCCTGGCTTCTGGACCATGTCTAGATTTCTGTTCTGCTCCCTGGACCCTGCACGGATACAGGTCAGCAGCCAAAGGGGTCTCTGTCTCCTGGCCCTGTGGAGGAGATGGTATGGCCGTCCTTGTTTTCCATGGGACCTGGTTGGTTTGTCTCTGCCGCATCTCACCACGTAGGGATACCCTCTGGACAACCCAAGACCTGAGAAGGGAAGGCAAGAGTAGGAAGGCATCATCCAAGCCAAGCACAGTGGCCCGCATGGTAAAGATAGAGCATGCAGCTTCTCTGCAAAGTCGGTGCCTTCAGGAAGCCCTGGGGAAGCGCCCACCCCCTCAAGGTTTTGCAGAGGGTTCCAAAGCAAGATGAAAGACGTCAAGACTGTAACTTTTAAAGATCACATGGGACTTGAGAGAGTCATTAACTTCCATATTGAGTGGTTGGTGACCGTTTAACTTTGTCTTACTTGAGGAATTTACAGCTGTTGTAAGTGGATTGTTAAATAGTGTTCCCTGGAGCCCATATCTAGGCGCTATTAAGGTTAAATTATTAACAGGAAGCCCTGTTCATAGAATGGATGAGATTGTAAAATCAGGTTTTCTCGAGTGTTTAATTAAAAAGACCCATTTAATTTTTCCCCTCTTTCTTGCTTTGTTCCTAAGATTATCATCTTTAATAAGAAATCTTGGGGTTTGATGTTATTGGACTTATGTTTGTTTGACTTTAAGTCACTCCTGAGAGTTGTGGGGATAATTAAGATCGCCGATTATCACCGCACAGTTCATGGGACTTCCAGCATGTCTCGGGGTGTTCTGGAGCTACATTACTGTCTTTGCTCACCAAGTGAGTATATGACAGTCTCAGATGTTTTCGGGAGGTAATTTTAAAGACAGTTCTGTTTGTCTAACTGCAACCAAATATCCAAGTGATTGATTAGTTCCAGCTGCTAGCAGAGGTAGGGTTAAGAAGGGAAACACGCTTTGTGTTTTTGTGTGCATAGGCGTGTGTGGTATGTGTAGAGGAGGACACGGTATGTGTTTCTTGAGGCCCGAGGCTAATAACAGGAGCCATCCTGATTGCTCCATCCTTCTTTGTGCGCGGCTCTGAGGTTTCCCTGACTCTCCCTTCTGTGCCAGATGTGCGGGCTGCCACCATCCCCCCCCCCCAGTGTTTTCTTTCCTTCCATGTGAGATCTGGGTTCCAACCTGAGGTCCTTTTGCTTTCTAGGCAAAGGCTTTAGCCCTGAGCCATCTCTCCAGTACCACCAGTAGATTTTTAAGAGCAGCATGTATTTATTTTCTGTGTCAGAAGGCTGCGGTGTAAGATCTGACCTCTGCATCCCAAGTCGGGTAGATGATGCTTTCTAAATAATCATTTCCTTTGTGTTTAGACCTTTCCATGAAGAAAGAATGAAGAGGAACGAGAGTAATCTTTCAGTATTTCTTCTTTGGAAGAATGTCTTTTTTTATTATCTTTGAATGCATGTATGGGATGTGTACATGTATTGCAAGTACGTGTGTGGGTATGCATGCACCATGGCCTGCCTGCTGGGGCAGGAGGACGACAATCTCAGCTCTTAGTCTGCTCTGCTTCTCTTGCTTGCTGCTGTTTAATACAGGCTAGTTACGTGGCCTGTGGGTTTCCAAGGATTCTCCTGTCTCTGCCCCAACTTCACAGGGGAAATGCTTGAATCATAGGCATGCATGACTGTGTTCACCTTTTTGTGGGTTCTGGGGGGTCCAACATCCGATCCTCGTACCTCTGTGACTAGTACTTTAACCACGAAACACATCCTTAGCTCCGGGAGTTTCCTTTTATGTAAGGAAATTGCCTTTTTCTTTGGCCTTTGATTTTGTGTCATGTTCTTGGTCTGGTTGAAATCCCTCGAAAGGTGGCCTTAGTCTCCGCACACGAGAGGTCTCCTCACACAAGGAGAACATGGTACGTGCGTGTGGTGGAGGATGAGTTTGTTACACTTCAATTTCAGACTGGAACCCTGCGGTACTTTGACGTGTGCCACGGAAGTCAGCCAGCTCTGAGAGACGGGCATTGCTTCAAACCTGCCATGGAGACTTGCACTGTGACGCTGCAGAGGGAGGGAAGGATGGTGGGCACAGCTCATGCAGACACGGCGAGGATGCACTCTTGGGCTCGGGCTCCTGGCCAGGACCCCTCCCAGGAGGCCTGTCCAGATGTGTCACATGGAGTTTGCACAGAGCCGGGAAAAATGAAAGCTGCGAGCGCCAAGTGTTTTCAGCTCGCCTCACAGTTGGCGCCTTGGCGTGGCACCGGGAAGAGACGCTGGGGCAACGGGAGCTTTCTGGGCTGCCTCCCTCTCCGATGCGCTTCCGCTTCACTAAAGCTCAGCTGCTCGGGATGTTTCCTCGCCGATCGGCGATGGTTCCACTGAACTCGGTTGCCTCCCATCTCTCTCGCACACGTCCAGGCACTGTATTGTCCATGTACGTTGCACGTGTTTGTTCCTGTGAGCCTCAGGTTCAAGGCGATGCTTTGGATGCCTCGTTTTACACAGGACCATGTTCCCATGCAGGGTGCGCAGGACGAGTATATGAAGCGGTAGGGCAGGTCCCAGAAGTTGTCTTAATTGTAGCTCGCTGACAAATTCTTGTCTTCCAAATGGGGCGTTGTTCCTAATCCTGGCTTCGTCGGAAGTACTGTGCAGCGACGTGGCCTTACTCCACAGTACACCCCAATGCATGGCAAGCACCGCCTTTGGGGGGCCTCCCTCCCACTTGCCACCTCACAGAGGCAGCACACTTACTAAGTTCTGCAAAGTCCTGATAGGCACCAGCGATATGAAATTGGGTGTGATAGACAGGTTCTTTGCATTTCACTGGATGCAGTCTGGATAGAAAGATAAGTGAGTTGACGCAGACTCACCACATCGGGACATGAATGCAGTAATATGAGCACCCCGAGCCCAACTGGGTCCTAACTGAGCCCTTCAAGTACGTATCTTCGGATTTTCTTCAGGGTTGGAGCACAGTTAGCCATTCAGCACGGGGACAGATTTCCTTTCCCATCGATCCGTGGTCTTCATAGACCTGGATGAACTTCAGTCTCCCCTTGTCATGACTTGAATGCGAGTCGTCCCCACAGGCTCCTGTGTTTGCATGTTCATGGTTGAGAAGGTCGTGGGAACCTTGGGAGGTGGAGTTTTGCTGGAGGAAGGGATGTCACCGGGGCAGGCCTTGAGGTTGGTTAGCCTTGCCTACTTCTGCTAGTAGTTCTGCTCTAGCAGCGTCCTCCTTGGTGTCTCTGCCTCCGTCATGATGTGTGTGGTGACCTGAGCCTCCCGAAGCTGCTGTCGCCCGCCATGTCTTCTACTGTGCGATTTCCACCTTCATGGAGATGTTTCCCCTCTGAGCCCATAAGCCAAATAAATCTCCCTTTTCTCCCCTTCAGTTGCTTGAGTCTGAGTGTTGTCTCACAGCAGAGGAAAGAGTAACTGTCACACCCCTCTTTTCTTTATTTCAATCTCCTTCCCCCCCGCTCTGTGGAGGAGGTGTGTGTGCACACGCATGATGAGCGTGTGTAGGAATGGATACACGCATGTCTCAGCGTGCTGTGGAGGCTAGCGAACAGCTTCAGGTGCTGGTTCGTTCCTTCCACCTTGAGATGGGGACCTCTAACTTGTTGCCGCTGCATGAGCTAGCTCCAAGCTCCAGAAGATTCTCCTGGCTCCGCCTCCCATCTGTCCATGAGAACTCTGGGGATAGTGTGCGTACCACTGCACCTGACGTTACACTTCCTTTCTGCCCTCTCTGTGTATCTACCTATTGTCTTTCACTTGTTTTCCTCATTAATCTACCCTTGGGAATTTCCTTAGATCTACTTTTCAACTACCCGTTCATACCTGTGTTGTTATTTTATCTTCCAACTGAGTCCTTTTTCTTCCTCTGCACAATCTATTTTTATTTTCTAGCATGGGGTTACTGGTTAGAGATAGAGAAGTACAGCATCTCTTCCCTGACATCAAGCCAAACAATTAAGAGCCTAGAGAAATAAACCGTTGCCAAATCAAAATTTGACTTACAGATGATTAGACTTCTCAAGAGTCTGAGAACTTCCCCCAGGAAAGGCTGAACAGAGGGCTGAATTCTTTGACTTGGAATGGTGCTGGGTGGTGAAGGCCTACCTCGCCAAGAAACTCTCTCAAAAAAAAAGACTTCTCAAGATACTGCTTTTGGGCCAGTGAAGTGGCTTGGTGGGCAAAAGTGCTTCCATATAAGCCTAAAGACCCAAGTTTGATTCCAGGAACCCACAGAGAAGTGGAAGGAGAGAACTGATTCCAAAAATTGTCCTCTGCATTTCAAATCTCCTGTCCTGGTCTCCCTTACTGTCCTCTCCTTTTATCCTTCATGTGAGTTTGGAAGACACAGGACTTACTCTCTGATCTTTCCTCTTTTCTGTACACTCTTGATTCTTTGTGAGCGAATCTGAGGTCATGAATTTAGATGCAGTCTATGACTGATGACAGTCAAGTTTACGTCTCCTGCCTAAATCCCTCACCAAGACTCTATTCTTGCATGACTTATCACCTTCCTGATGTTGCCACTTAAGTGTCAATGGACATCAGAATTAACATGCCCAAACCAGAAATCTACATTTTTCTCTCATAAATCTGTTCCTATTGTATCCTTCCTTGTCTATATATTCTTACATTCTGCCTAAATCTTGCAATGATTCAGCTTTCTTGGAAATTATAAAAGAATGTTTATTTTAATTATTCTACATGACACATTTAAATTACCTATTGATCACATTAATGAGATAAATATACACATAAATAATATAAAATCATAATAGAAAGATTAAGTCACTCAAACAAGAAATACAGATTTTTCACTTCTCTGGCTACCCTGTTCACCATGTTCAATTATTTTTTTTTTTAAAAATTATCTATTTCTGCTATTATTTTTGCGTATGTATGTGTGGGTGCGCAGTGTGTGTGGATATGTGTAGGTCAGTGTGGTATAGAAGAGGACGCCGTACGTGCCTGTGGAGGCCTGACCAATGGTGACTTCAGGAATCATCCTGGATTGCTCTGCCTTTTGTTGCTTTGCTCTGGAGTTTCCCAGGTTCCTCTTTCCAGGGTCAGGGGTACAGGCTGCCCCCATTTCTGCCCTAGTATTTTTTTTTCCACCGGGAATCTGTGATTCACACTCAGGTCCTTTTGCTATTGAGGCAAAGGCTAAACCTATGAGCCAGGTCTTCGGGCCCCTTTACCTGATTATCTTTAAGTTTTGCAGTTGACATAATTTTCTTTTAATTAGATTTACCTGATGTCTAATGATTTTGAGCTCACATATTAGCAAGTTTGGGGTGCTCATCTGTGTGTTCCCTAGTTATTTTTAGCCTATTTTTTTATATCACATTGTCATTCTTTTTGTTCGTTGACTCTTTTAATCATATAGAAAATTCAGTGGTCAATTCAAGGTTGTATTATTTGAAATTGAAAGGACAGGGCTGTGGACTTCACTAGGAGAAAAATCTATACTAATTGTATGGGGACTACAAAGGCACCCCACTATTTTGCCTGGATTAAATCCTGGGTGAACAAGCACGTGCAGTTCACCCGAGGCTGCCAGAGACCTGGGCCAGTGCAGGCCTTGTCTCCTGTTTGTGCCAAGCCGGGTTCTTCACGTTTTCTAGAACGTGAGTGATAGGGCTCGCATTCAGACTTCCTGCTGCCTGGGACTCAAGTTCCCAGCAGGATTGTGTCTGTTTTTCAGTCAGCTTTCCATGTCTATAAATTACACCCATGATAAAGACATCTGTGGAGAAGAAAAGTGACTGTGGCTTGTAGTCTCTGCAGTTTCAAGCCCTAGTCACCGGATCTCCTCCCCTTGCTTTGGGCCTGTGGTGCAGCAGGTTATCATGGCAGTGGCTTCATGCTCGGGCAAGGCCACTGTCCTGGGGGGGGGAGAGAGAGAGAAAGATTCCATTATCCCCTTCAATGACCTGAAGGTTGCTCGTTAGGCACCAGCTCATTCCACCATCCTGGGAACCAAAGCTTTGGTATATGCACTTGTGGGGAACATGCCAGATATAAACGATAATACTCTGCTTCTCTCTTCTCTTCTGTTTTGATTTCTAAGCAAGTCTGAACTCCAAATCAGAATTATAATATGGCTTGTGATTGACTTCCTAATTTCAATTTGGTCCCACTATGCTTGAAATAATGCAACCTAAGTTGGTTTTTAAAAAATGAGGATACATCTCATTCAAGCTGCTACCAAATGGCTTGAAGGTTCTCCCTGTTATCCGTACTCACAGGGAATAGCTTTGGAAGTAGACTTTAGACCTTGAATGCTGACTCTGTGTTTGATATTAGGCAATTGAAGATTGCTCTCCTCCTCCTTCTTGTGATAGTCCTCATTCTCCTCCTCCCCCTTGTCTTCCTCCTCCATGTCCTCTTCATCCTCATCCTCTTCATCTTTGCCATCCTACTATCCTCCTCATCTCCTGTTGAGGCCAAACAATGAGAGTTGGCTGCTCTGGGCAGCTTTAGTTCTGACACGTGCTATTGACTAGCGTTCTGGTCTAGTTCTTTGGACGACTGACCTCTGTGACATCAGACCTGCTCATGGACCATTGAGGACCAGCTAGAAGCAGTGCTGCTCCAACCTGCTTCCCCAGCTTAAGATATCGAGCTCACATCTAAGTTCCGGTTGATAGAGGGTTTCTCTAGTTCTCGTTAATTATTTAATTAGGTTTTCTATAAAATTCAGTAGACCATCAATCCAAGCCTTTTTAGCTGGGGATAAAAATCAATTGATTCCAGTTTTCCTGTCTTGTCTTGTGTGTTACCTAGAGATTGTTTCAACCAGCCTATGTCGAATCTTTACCAGTCACTGTGAAGGAGAAAGAACATTTTTGCCTTGAGGACGTTTTAATAGCCCAATAAGAAATGCGACACACACAAGTGCCCATGAACATTCACCCTGGAGAATACAGAAGGAAATACCTAAATGCAAGAAAATTCATGTTATGCATTGGTAGTCAGACTAGGTAACAGCTTATATTTTGGAGTCTACTAGTCTTGGTTCAGATCTAAGTTTTTCCTTATCTGCTAAATAATATTGGATCTGTCATATGACTCAGCAGGTGAGGGCACTTGCCATTAAGCCTGAGGATATGAGTTCTATCCCTGGAGTCCACATAAAGGTAGAAAGAGAGAACCCACCCTACATATTTGCCCTCTGACCTCCTCATTCATGTCATGTCATGTACATGTACACACACACACACACACACACACACGCACACTCTCAATAATAAGGTTTAAATTAATTAATTTAATTAAAAAAGTAATACCAATCATGCAAACTCGGTGTGAGCATTGTAGGAAACAACCCGTGTGAAATGTTCTATACTGAATAGTTGCTCAGTAAGCGTTACTTCTCTTTCTTCCATGGACCTCTGCTTGCTGTTTTTATCTCTCTCAATTAATTTCAACATTGTCAAGTTCTAATCTTTGAAACTCTCTAGCGTCTTTGTGTATACATGTTTGAATACAAATGCATACCGTATGCACACTCTACTTCTTACTAGTCTATACGTAGTTCAAAGGCCAAGACATTCTGACTCCTTCATGGTGTATATTACAGCTTCAGGTTTGTTCTCTGACATCCAGAAGACAGAATAAAAACATGCTAATCTGTGTAAAACCCATGTGCTTGCAGGCTTAAGGATACTGGTAAGACAGCAGTATATTTGATTATTATGTTTCTGGAAGCCTCAATTTTTTCTTGATGAAATGCTAGTGAAGTTATATCTAAAGAGGAATAAATAGCTGAAAGGAACAGTAGAGACTTTCCCCTTACTCCAATATGTCCACGAAATGTCTCACTAAGGATCCTTTGGACAAGGCTGCCAATGGATCATCAGAATTGTTTAATTCTCAATATTGTGTTCGCTTGCAAATGATTACTGTACATTTCAATTCATGTAATGGGGGTCAAATTTTGTGACACTATGTCACAAAATTGAAATGAAATCAAGGTGGGGTTTTCATGGAGAAATGAAGAGAAAAAAAGAAAAAAGGGTGCGTAGCCCCTCAGCCAGATTAGAGGGGAAAATCTGTATTTTCTGCTCAGCTTGGCTGCAGAGATTTGTGTTCTAAGCCTAATGTAATTCTGGCTAAAATCATATGTGTCATTAAGATATGCATTTCAGTAAAGTACACGAAACCAATGACTTCCAACATGTTTTATGCATCCATATAGAAGAGAACCTGTCACAGTGGGTAATGTATTGCCTAATTTTCACAACCTCTTGAGAATTTGAGCTGCATTTAGCCAATGGCTCTGAGGCAGTATATTTTTTGGGTTTCTGTAACAACAAGTACTCAGGAGTTGAGAAACAAGAAAACATCATCAGGTATTGATGGGTTCTTACTGTTTGCTGTGGCTGGTTTGTATCGTGCCAGGATGCTGCTATAAGGCACTGAGTAGAAATGACAGGGACAAAAAGAAACCAAAGAGGAAGTTCCAGGAAACTTCATGCTTGGCTTCCCAAGCCTAGGGGAAAAAATAACAATTGTAGAGCATCTTGGTCTTGTTTTCTTTTCTGCAGTACTGGAGATAGAACCAAGGACCGACCAATAGGAGGCAGATACTCTCCCGCTGAGCTATGTGCCCCCATCCTTTGCAACTTTTATTTTGAAACAGGGTCTAAGTTGCCTGGAGAGACCTGGAACTTGTTATCTTTGTATCACCATCTCCAAAGTACTCATTATTAAGCTTGTGAAAATAAAAAAAATACAACATTCTGGACTTTCCCCACCAGGCCAGGCATATCTATGTACGTATGTATATATATTTATGTATGTACTCTGTATTTATGTATTATATATGCATACATTTGAGCATTGTATATTATATAGATCCGTGTTATAAGCGTGGGTAATTCCCGTCCTTCCATGTGATTCCTATTTGTCAAAGCTCTTTAAAGGTTCAAAGTCAAGCATGGTTTGTTTCATATGAGTAGAAGTGGAGAGAATTTTTAAAAAATTTTTTGGTGGCAGTGAGGATCAAACTTGGAGACTTTCTTTTTTTTTTTTTTTATTCAATTGTGCATGTGTGCGTGTATGTATGTGTGTGTGTGTGTAGAACCACAAATTCGAGAACCACCATGGACGCCTCCACCTCCTCCTTGTTTACTCTGCCCCGGGATTCACAGGCTCCGCCCTACCAGGACTAGAAACTCGGGGTCTAGGATCCAAACTCAGACCTTCCGCCTGCAAGGCAGAGGCTTAACCCCTGAGCCACCTCTCCAGCACCAAACTTGGAGACTTGCAAATGCCAGGCAAGTGCCCTACCGCTGAGCTGTAGACTCAGCCCTTTCTGTATTAGTTTTGAGACAGTTTAAGTTTGAGATTAGTTTTATCTCCAGTACTGCAGAAAAGAAAACAAGACCAAGACCAAGTCTCTGTTGCAGTTCGCCTGCACGGTTGCTGATAAATGACCATCAAACGGCTTAAGGAAACAAAGGGTTTATTTCCTTACAACTGTCTGGTTACAGTTCTCAGTCTAGCTTGACGGGAGATCACGCACCAACACCAGGGCAGAGGGAACTGGTCACATCATCACCACATAAAGGCTGAGAGATGAACAATCCTTACTTGCCAGACTAACATGTCTGGCCAAATGTACAGAAGGATGCCAAATCTCTCAACCAGCTCTCTGTGATTTATCCAGGCCCTAATCCCACCCACCATGGGCTGGGTCTTCCCCAGCAGCTAGACAATCTCCTGTAGGTTTGCACTAGGCTTAGCTCAACCATCAACTCTCTACAACTGTGCCCAGTGCTCAAACCCTCAACAGTCAAGTTGACGCCTGTGCCCAGCTATGACACTTTCTCGTCAAGCTGCCCAGGCTGGTCTTGGGCTCACACTGTAGCTCAGGCTGGTTTTGAACATTCGCTCCAGCTTCCTGAGTAGCTGGAGTTACTGATTTGCCCCCTTGCTGCCGGTACTGTGACTGTTACCACTTGGCCAACTTTAGAGACAAGGACTTCTATTTTTAGGATGGGAATGCTGTTACTTCAAGTGGTTATGAGAACAATGACGGCAATAGCCACAATGCCACATGTGGCTGCCAGCTGCAGCGGTGATTTTGGTTTGACGGTGTACAAACTCATTTTATTCTCACCATCAGCACTATGAGGCACATGGAGTCCTATCTGCATTTTCTACATCATACATGCCTGTAGCAGTCCGCCTGCATGGTTGCTGATAAATCAGCATCAAATGGCTTAAGGGAACCAGGGGTTTATTTTCTCTTATGATTACTGGTTATAATTCTTAGTCCAGCTTGACGGGAGAGCACACACTGACACCAGGGGCGAGGGGACTGGTCACATCATCACCGCATAATGGCTGAGAGATGGACAATCCTTACTTGCCAGATCAGCATGTCTGGCTAAGCGTACACGAGGATGCTGACTCTCCCAACACCTCTCTCTGTTTTATTCTAGGGCCTAATCCCACCCACTTGAGCCTTCCCCATCAGCCAGAAAACCTCCTGCAGGTTTGCTCTGGGCTTAACCTAATCACTAATTCTCCACAAATGTGCCTAGAGCGCAAATCCTCAACAGTCAAGTTGACACCTGTGCTTAACTATGACAGTATCGCTTTGGATTGTTTCGCCATCATATATCACAGCACAGGTGCAACTACAGGATGTGTCAGTCTAGGGAATTAGTGAATCTGAGGTGGTTTGGGGGAACCTGGACACCTGACTATGTCATAGATTGTTCCAGCACAAGGTGTTATGATCTTACTTAAACACTGAAATTACTCCCATCTTGTTTCTCGTGTGTGTGTGTGTGTGTGTGTGTGTGTGTGTGTGTGTGTGTGTGTGTAAGGTGACATTTGGAACCATCCTGGATTGCTCTTCCTATTGCTTTGCTCTGGGCTTTCCCAGGCTCTGCTGCCTTCCAGGGTCAGAAATGGAGGCCACTGCCATATCTGTTAGAATAAATAGTTTAAGCATATTGAATCGTTTTCATCATTCGGGGTTGTAATAAGAAGGCTGAAATGCTTAGATAACATGAAAGACCCGCTTTGCAACAATATCTTTGTAAGGTCCAGCCCTGTCCCCTTCTCTGTGTGACCGGCGGGTGGTATGACTGACGGAGGAAAATTGACAGAAGGTAAACTTAGTAGAAATCATAAAGCCCTGGATTTCTGAACTTCAGCACTGTTCACTACCCTAGCTCACGGCGAGCAGTCTTGCTCCACCATGCACTCCTTCCATAATACATTGCTCACCGCAAGCCTGAGGCCAGACACAGACTGTAAACTCCTACACTGTGAGCCCGAAGTCATCTTCTTCTCTTTGACTAGTTAATTATCTTGGGTATTTTGTCCTTGTGACAAGAAACTGATCAAAACTAACTATCTCTCTCTGTCTTCCATGCCAGTATGCCCAGCTTATAGCATGTATCCATCCCGAGGGCCCTAGCTTCAAATCTCACCCCCATCATTTATCATGAGCTGTACAACAACAGCTAAGTTAATTGCGTGCATGGGTTTCAGTGTGTTATTGTCATAGGCACAGGTGTCAACTTGACAGTTGCGGGTCAGAGGACAATACCCAGGAATCAGTTCTCTCCTTCTACCATGTGGTTCTGGGGATCAAACTCAGTCTGTCATGCCCAACAGCAAGTGTCTACCTGCCAAGCCCTCTTGATAGTCTGGTATTCTCCATTTTAATATGCAATTGATCACACTTGGAAGTATCTTTTGCTTTCAAAGATTCTAATAGTAATTCCCAGGTGTTATAGCTTATGTACTTTGGAGATCTGTTCCGCAGCCTATTAGAGCACTTTAATACGAAGCAATTATTAACTTGCAGGAAGATATCTTACAAGAAAGGCTATTTAATGGTGGCATGTTAGGTGGGTTGTTGTGAATAAGAGTTGTTTGTCTTAGTTATATAAAGTGATCTAGGAATTCAGTCCCATCTTTTGTTAATTGTCTCAGAGGATGAAGCAGGAAAGGTTCAAAGGTGTCTCTGTGGTCTATTGAGTTGGGTAACAGTTGGAAATGTGACCAGATCTTTATTTTCCATGACAAGAATGCAATAGATTGTATCCAAACCAGGAGAATTGAAAAAGAGCAGTGTAAACGTGCTATTAGGTGGTATTTCAGCATATAATAAGATGCCCAGAGAAGGGGCAAGGAATCACCCTTGAGCACAAAAGCAAGAGAGAAGGGCAGGAAATTGCCAGTTAGCTGTTTTCTCTCAATAAGTCTTAATGAAGTTATACCAAAATAGTTCTTTTTAAAAAAACCACCTAGTTGTTCAAGGTAAAAAGATCAGGGTAAATTCTTAGTTCACTTAGGCAAAGGTACAGAAATCTTTCTGGAGTGAAATGTTTTAATATCAGGATAAGAAAAATGTACTTTTGTAAGTAAGTTCAAGAGACAAGAGGAAAGGCTAGGGGAAGGGTTGGGAGACCCTGCGGAAGAGGAAAGATTGAAAGTCACTAGGTGCAGTTTTCAAGAATTGCTAAATCATTGCACGTTGGTGGTCGAGGGAGAAGCAGGCGTCAGAGCTGACCCGTTGCTCCTGACGCCTGCAAGATTTTGCGTGCATTGGCAACGTGACTAGATTTTGAACTGAGGATGTGCCATTGAGGAAGTTTCCAGAGTGGTTTAACTCGGGGAGACTCACCCTGCCATTCGTGGGAGCTCGGGAAACTTTCGGGTCTACAGTACACACTTCACTGCAGGAATTTAAGAGTATGGGTGGCTTGGCTGGATATAGAAACAGAAGCAGAGATTTACGCTGGTAAAAATGGATGCAATTACCACAGCAGGTTTTCTGAAGTGCAAAACCCAGAAAATTGAAAGCGAAGGGGGAAATGAAAGCCATGCACTTGCTAGAATGTTCTGGCTGTTCTCTGGGTTTTGCTACCCGGTGGCCGTGTGCCAACGGCAATTCACTTATCATATTTCCTACCTACCAAGTAAAAGTTCCACAGTTCTCTTTCAGCCGTAAAACTCAAAGACAGCTCTTGGCCTGTTCCCACAGATGTAGCCGTGGATTGCTCTACCTCCTTATTGCTTTGCTCTCGGATGTCCTAGGCTCCATCTTGCAGTACCTCTATATCCAACTGCCATTTTTATATGGGATCTGGAGATCCAAACTCAGTTCCTTCTCGTTTGCGAGGTAAAGACTTTAACCATTCACTGATCCATCTTCCCAGCCCAGGTCTCTCTAAGTGTGTGAATAGCAACTCAAACCAAAATGTCCAGGGGATCCTTTTGGATGTATAAGTCTCTAAATGATAAAACTGCTGTCAATCTTCAGAAGCAGCAATCTATATAGCGGAAACAGCTATCAACCATCGAGTGGTGTACCAGTCAGAGTTTCCATACCCCATGGCCTGAGTAGACGTTCCAATCCCATTTCCCTGGTTACGACTCCTTTTATGGAATCACTTCTACCTCTAGTCTCTAAGGCTCAATGCCAGCACCATCTATTCCCTGCTCAGAATGGATCTTTCTGAGTGTTCACAGCCTAGGAATCGACAATCCTAAGGAAATCTATTAGCTGGAAAACTTGAATTTCACCTCTACTTTCCTTTTACAATTTTGCTATTTTGATGTATTAAGATACAATCTCCTTTTTTTAAAAAAATTGGATTTCTATGAACAGGAAATTCAAACTTAAAATTAGCCACTTTTATTCCTTTTGTAAATCGCAGGTTTGCACACAGGTACAATTTATACTAATTTATCTTTTATCATTTGTTGTTAATGCTTGTTAGTGTGACCAACATGTATGTCCTCATTCAAGCCTGCATAATCTATGCCTAACACTGAATTTGGTTGAGAGTTGAGCATAAATTTTTGTTGGGTCTTTTTAAAAAAAAAAAAAACTAAAGGTGGAAATGAAATAAATTGCTTCTTCACTCACTGTGAATCTGTGGGAAGCTTGTGTTTGGAAAAGCTAGATCAGACACTTGTCTCATATTTTACTTCGATTTCTAGACTGATTATGGAAGTAAAGTATGGCATGTACCCATCAATGATTAATGCAGAGTCAGTTACTCTATATCATCTCTTGGAACAAAGAGTGAAAAGGACTGCTCGTATGACATTAGAGCTATAATTAACATAGAATTGGGATGGCAAATTAAGTAATTGTATGTATGATGTCCAGTATACAGGGAGCTATAAAGGGGAAAACCCCAACCAATTCTACTTCCTCGTGCTTACAGAAATGTTGTATAATGTCATGAAAGAGTACTGCACAGAAAGGCGGGTCTTGCAGTCAGCCTGCATAGTTGCTGATAAATGACCAGAACACAGCTTAAGGGAACAAGGAGTTTACTTTCTTACGATAGTCCGGTTACAGTTCACAGTCCAGCTTGACGGGAGAGCACACACCAACACCAGGGCTGAGGGAACTGGCCACTATAACGGCTGAGAGATGGACAATCCTTACTTGCCAGACCAGCATGTCTGGCCAAGTATACAGAAGGATATCAACTCTCTCAACCAGCTCTCTGTGATTTATCCAAGGCCTAATCCCACCCACCATGGGCTGGGTCTTCCCCACCAGCTAGACAATCTCCTTCAGGTTTGCTCTGGGCTTAACTCAACAATCAACTCTCTACACCTGTGCCCAGAGCTCAAACCCTCGAGAGTTAAGTTGACACCTGTGCTTAACTATGACAGCGAGCAAAGCTATGGCCTGGCAGTTTTTCAAAGAAATGCAAATGGTTAATTTTTAAAAGCTCTGTTTTTCTCTTCTTCACGGAAATTCAAATACAAAACAGGAGGTAGTTATTTTAATACATCAAAGGAGCAAATTGTGCAAAGGCAGTGATTAAATTAAATTTTCACAACTAATCTATTTCCTTGGGGCCAATTCCTGGGCTGTGACTGTTCTAGGAACTGAGTTCCAGGACAGGCAGGCATGGGGTGGTGGCCTTGGGCCTTAGGGGTCTGGATGGAGTCACTAATGACTGCAGCGTGCAGCTGGGGAGGAAGCAGGGGTGGAGCTTATGCTCAGGTTACACCATCGCCTCGGTGTGGGCTGCAGCGCTGATCTTGAGTAGTTGTGGAAGAACAATAAAGTCTTTAAATCTTGAAAGCAGGGCTAGAGAGATGGCTCAAGATGAAAGCTTTTGCCTCATAAGCAGAAGGACCGGAGTTCGGATTCCCAGATCTCTCTCTCTCTTTCTCTCTCTCTCTCTCTCTCTCTCTCTCTCTCTCTCTCTCTCTCTCGCACACACACACACACACACACACACACACACACACACACACACACACACGAAAGAGTAATGAAGCTGGGGAAGATAACGCTGCTCTTTGGGTTCTGCTAAATGTGTGTCCTATCTCACTTCCTGCCTCTGTGTGCGTGTGCGTGTGCGTGTGTGTGTGTGTGTGTGTGTGTGTGTGTGCGTGTAGATTATTTGGCTAGAGAATTTCCCCACAGCCGAGTATCATAATTCCCTGGCTCTCTTTTCCTATTACACCCAGGAGACCCTGGACCTTAGGAATGTAACGAGAGACTGCGCTATTCTGTCCAGGCGGTGAAGAGCAGCCACAGAGGGCCGGGAAGATTTCTTCATTGTGTTTCCAGGCCTTTGAAAGGCAGAGTTTGACTCTATGCAGTACAGTAAGGAGAGTCTGCTGAGCCCCGAGAGGCTCAACAGAAACAGTAACTGTTCCCGCCACAGCTGGGTGGTGGGAAATGGAGACCTTATGCTTGCTCTACATGGTCAGATGGGCTTGGCTGCCTGTGGATATTGGAGAAAATCCAGGTTCCACGTAGATTACTTTCCAAACGTGCAAAGCAAATTAGAGATTTGGATCTTGGAATCCTGGCAACTAACAATTATAATGACGACAACAAAATGCTGTGTGTCCCAGTGATGCGAGGCCAGGCTAACAGGCCTTGAAGACTGCCATGTCTCCTTGGAAGCTGAGTCACTGCAAACCGATGGCTCATTGTGGGCGGTGTGGAGATCAAAGGTCCTTTGCGGTGATTGTCTTTCCTGGAGATGCCGAGCTTGAGACGGAAGCCCAGCCTGCCCTCCCTCGGAGGTTAGCACACACTCTCTGGCTGATGCAGCGAGGGACCATGGGGGAAAAATCTCTTCCAGGAGAAAGCGGGCAGGCTTTTCCTAGGGTAGAGCTTAGGAGTGAGGGGGTTTCAGTCCACTCTCCTGGTAAAGGCTAAGTCTAGACTTGCGTTGCATCATGTTTCCCTCTGAACAAATGATTGACATTTTGTTCTTGATTATTAAGATTGCTTTTGTTGACTGTTGACGTTCCTTTGGAGACAGAGCGGCTGGGAGGGGCTAAAGTGCATGTGCCCACCTACCTACGTGCCCACCTACCTACCAGCACACATGTGTGCCTTCACGCATGAGGTTCGGAGTGGTCCCAGGGTAGATCGGTTGAGGAAGATTAGTTAAAGTGGGGCGCTGCTTGTGAATCATCCCCGCTCCTGCCAGTAACCCTCAGCCCTGCTCCTGTTAACAGGCCCAGTAAACACACTGGTTTATTGTTACTTTGGTCTGTCTTGGATCTCCCGTCTGGGATGTAAAGACAGTTGTGTGGCATCTGTCTATGAAAAGTGTTCACACAACACTTTGTCTTATAAAGCCCATGGTTGCCTCTACACCAGAGTATCGGGGACATCCCCCAGGCTTTCATGGTGACCCGCCATGTTTGTGGATGTTAAGTGTCCCCTGGCTGGGGCTGCTGGAATCCAGAAGGAACAAGGCGCACTGGCAGGGAAGGGCATAGACTATTCACCTGCATGGATTGTTGCCACAAATACTGCAGACTCACTGGCTTAACATGGTAAGAACTTACTTCCTTATAATTAGGGAGGCTAGAACACCAAGGAGAGTTTTGGGGTTTAAAAAACCCAAGATGTCTGCAGGTTGGCTGCTTCGGGGTTGGGGAGGGTGATTGTGGGAGATCTGTCCCTGTCTTTCCAGCTTCTGGTGGCGGAGCCCCAAGCTTGTAGACCACATTATCATTTCAGGAGCATGCCTCTTCCACGGGGGCGTGCTTCAGTGCTCAGAGGGTCTCCTAAAGGAGTAAGCAGCTTGCAGGAACATGTAGCCTGCAGGAGCCTGCATGCTGCGTTCAGATCTCCCGCAGGGGCATGCATTCTGCTCTCAGAAGATTTAGCAAAGGGGCACATGCATCCTGCGCTCAGATCTCCTACAGGAGCATGCCTCCCTCCTTCTATAGGACACGAGTCCTATGGCCAGATCCCCCTCCACTGCTCTACCTCTGCAAGGTCCACGACCTCCCAGGAGCGCCATTCTGGGGACTCAGGCTTTCATGGGCTCTTGGGAGGACATTCATCCATACCACAGTAGTCAGTCACTAGGGATTGTGACTTGTGTATCTTTGGGGCTGTGTTTGGTCACCCACATCCTCATTAAGCTTCTGGGTTTTGATTAAAAGAAAAAAAAGAGAAGTGCTCACCAGGTAGATACAGAGGAGCCGGTTTACCTGTGGTTGATGACAAAGGGTAGAGACGGCCATAGCCCAAGGGCTAGAGAAGCCTGTAGAATGAGTCGGATCACGTTGAGTTCCCCCCAGCACCTCTGTGTAGAGGCGCCCTCGTTTGTAAAGGGCAGGACTAATGATGCCTGGCGACAGTAGGGCCTCCCGTTTGCCCCAGGAGAGCATTTTTATTTTCTGTAAGCTGATGGTGAGCAAAAATAACAATGTTCTGGCTTCCCTCAGAGAGATCTTTCTGCCTGTTCCTCTCAGAGACTTTTGGTCTCGGCCAGGTGGCAGACCTCTTGGCAAGTTTTCCTCGCATGTAACTTTCCCAACATTGGATCACCTGTGTGCACGTATGTATTTGAATGTACCAGGCACGTGAGTGGGTGCGCCTGTGAAGGAGCAAGGGTGAACTCGGGAATCATCCTGGACTGTTGTGCCTCCCTATTGCTTTGCTCTGGGGTTTCCTAGGTTCCACCCACCAGGACCAGAATTTCACACTGCTGACATTTCTGCTTGGCTTTGTCGTGGGATCTGGGGATCTAAACTCGGGTCCTTTGCCTGGGAGGGAAAGACTTTAACCCCTGAGCCACCTTCCAGTCCGCTTTGATAGTTCTTGATTTGAATTTCCTACCTCTGACCCTTTGCTCTGACATCCTCTGTCACGGGCCCTCTTTCCAACTCAAGTTCATTTGTTCATCAGTCTCCTGATGTGGCTGTTTTCTGTCCTTGTCTATGATGTAAGTGTTCCTGACGCTTGCTGCCTTGAAGGCTGGTGCCGTAGGGTTCAGCACAATTTTTCTTGCTCTCCAGGTAAGTTGGCTCAGAGCCGGAAAACATGCATGGGCTAATTCAGCTTTGGTCCAACAAGCTTTATTAAACATTGCCTCAGACTTGGCCTTTCACTAGTCCCCAGAGAGTCACGATAGAAGAGGCACGGGGCTTTTCTAATTCAAAGGTAAAGTAGCAAGCGTTGATTGTTTGTGTACTAGGTTTTAAATTCAGAGTGCTTTCTAAATGCATTCATTCAGTCTTCACAACGTCCACATGAAGTGGGCATTTCGTTTTCATGCATAGTGTGTGTGTGCCAGTGGAGGCTCAAGGGTGATACTGGAATCACCGTGGATTGCTTTTTTGCCCCACTGCTTTGCTCTTGGATTCACAGGCTCAAGGTGGGAATGTTTAAATCTCATTTATATATGTACCCCATGTCACGGTGATGAGAATTTCAATGCTATTTTCTTTTTTTCTCTCATTTTTTGGTTGCATATATACTATTTGTCATGGTTAGGCACAAGTGTCAACTTGACAGTTGAGGGTTTTGAGCTCTGGCATATTTGTAGAGAATTAGTAGTTGCGTTAAGCCCAGAGCGAACCTGCGGGAGATTGTCTAGTGATGGGGCAGACCCAGCCCATGGTGGGTGGGATTAGGCCCCGAACAGGTGAATAAAATACAGAGAGCTGGTTGAAGAAGTTGACATCCTTGTGTACACTTGACCAGACATGCTGGTCTGGCAAGTAAGGATCATCCTTCTCTTGGCCATTATGGTATAGCCAGTTCCCTTGGCCTGGTATTGGTGCATGCTTTCCTATCAAGCTGGACTACAGACTATCAGTAAGAAAATAAATCCCTTGTTCCCTTAAGCTGTTTGATGCTCATTTATCAGCAACCATGCAAGCAAAGTACAACAGTATTGTAATACTGAAGGTGAGTTTTCATGCAGGTATATTGACTCACACTTCTAATTCCACAACTCAGGAGATAAGAGGCAGGAATATTAGAATTGTAGCTACATAGCAAGTTTGAGGTCAGCCATGACTCCATGGGAACCCATCTAAGAAGAAGAAGGATGAAAAAGAGGAAGGGGAAGAGGAGCAGGAAAAAGAGGAAGAAAGAGAAAGAACAGGAGAAGGAGAAAGGGTGATACATAGGAGGAGAAAGAGGAAGAAGTGAAAGAGGAAGAGAGATGAGAGGAAGAAGAGGGAGGAGAGGAAGAAAAGGTAAAGGAGGAGGAGAAAGAGAAGGAAGAAAAGGAGAAAGAGGAGGACGAAAAGGAGAAGAAAGAGGAGGAAAGGAGGAAGAGGTATCATGTAGGAGTTCTCCGGGAGAAGCCGATTGCATCTTTAATGAAGGCTGGTGTTCTGCCCTGAGTGATCTATGAGGCCACCCTGCACACGGTGGACACCATGGGTTGGTCAAGAAGCGCCGGGCATGGTCACACCCTGGCTTTCAGAGCCAGCTGTCCTCTGTTCCTTCCCATTGTCCCCAAGAAGGACAGAAGCATCACACATCACCTGCCTGGTGGATTCTGCGGTCCACCGGGGCATGCTTTGGGACTCTGTGGTCCCCTGGGGCATGCTTTGGGACTCTGCGGTCCCCCGGGGCATGCTTTGCTTTTCAGGGAACAGAAATTCTGCACATTTTCAGAAAGGGAGCTTTGCGATTGGGTGAGAGATGATGCCAGGCACAGCGGATGTGCCGAGAGAATGGATATTTTCCATCATTTAGAAGCAATCAGCAGGCAACGGAGACGAATCCCCGGAGAAGACCCAGGCTCCGGACGGGCACCCTGCGACCCATCAGATGATGTTACACTCACCTTCTTATCCGCTGCTTGAAGTGCCCCTCGTTGAAGCTCTCCGCAGCTCATTCACAGCTTCAGTCATTCCTTGGACTTCGTCCAGTGACGGCGTTGTGAAACCATCCAGCAGGAAACAGCCGTAATATGTTTCGCAGACATCAGAAATACCCGGAGGAGAAAGTTAATGGGAGAGAACATAATAAGCCTTTTCTCGCAAGGAGTTAGAAATGAGGAATATTTTTTGTCTTAACAGTTTGCAACCGAGTCCCTGGAGGTTGTTTTCATGTGGCTAGAAGGTTTTCATTAAAGTAGGAGTCTTTTTTTTTTTTTTAAATTCAAAGCATTTTTGGTATTAAATATTTCTTGTCCCCAAAGGAAACCTCAGGCTGAGCCCCTTCATCTCCTGTGGTCCCCCAATTATATTGGCTAATCGTGATGGTAGACACGCCCGAACAGCTTCTTTCTCTTTTCCACAAGAAATTTCCTTGCGGGAGAGGTTTCATTGAACTAAATTTCTTGTTAATATGACACAAAGAGGCATAAACATCCTGTTAAGTGGTCTTGGGGATGTCTTTGAGATTAAACAAAGCAGAACCGATTCGTGGGGTGGTGTTGGGTTCATGTCCACAGGTACAAGACAGGCTCAGGGTGGCTTCCACACAAGGTGGGGGGTCACTGCTTCCTGGGCTTACTAACTAGTATTCCATCATTCCCCTTGGAACGCCCTCTCCCCTCCAACCCCTGTTTTCATGCTGGGGACTGACCGGACTGTAGCCTTGAGTATGCGAATAAGCTCTTTACTACCAGGCAACATGCACAGCTCAATTTTAATTTTTAGTTTGAAACAGCCTCTCCCTACGTTGCCCAGGCTGGCCTTGAGCTAACTCTAATCTTTTTAAATTTTTTTAAAATTTAAGTTATTATTTTATTTATTTTTGTGTGGTATGCGCATGCGTGAGTGTGTGTGTGTGTGTGTGTGTGTGTGCGCGCGCGGGCATGCGCCAGAGGGCACTGTGTCCCTGTGGAGGACCAACGGTGACTTTGGGAATCATCCTGGATTGCTTCTACCTCCCCAGAAGTACAGGCCACCACGGTTTCTTCCTGGCATTTTTATGTGGCACCTGGGATACAAACTCAGGACCTTCTGCTTTTGAGGCAGAGTTTTTAACTCCTGAGCCATCTCTCTGGCCCCTAACTCTGATCTTGCACTTACGATCTGCCTGCCTCAGATTCCCAAGTATTCAACATTACAGGCCTGTAACACCTGGCTTGGCAATTTACTTCATTTTTGACTCCACAGAGGCCACATAGAGCAAATCCACAACTAATACCATACTGAATGGGAAGACTGAAGGCTTTCTCTATGAGACACAGACCAAAGGGTGGGGTTGCTCTCACTCTTCACTTTAATTCAGCATGTACTGAAATCAACAAGAAAAAGAGCTAAAAGGTATTGAAATAAGAAGGATGTTCACTTAACGTATAGATGACATGATTTTTACATATAGAAAACTCTAAAGACTCCATCAAAGAGCTATTAGACCTGTTGAACAACAAATTCAGCAAATGGTTCTTGCTTGACATCACGTGAAAAGTCTCAAGTCTGAGAACAGAACTATGCAGTACATACGTGCAGCACAGGGGCATGAGCATCCTTTACTGTCAACCGATGATAGGTAACTGTAATGAGTCTGGAGTCCGAGGCCTTTGTCCCTGCATCTCTGTTCAATCTCTAAGTAACTGTGATACTCTGAGATGTGGCCATGATTTATTTTCCTTTACGCATTGTTTCTGAGAATTTAGCACAACATATAGAAAAAGGCGAGAAAGCGTTGAGGGAAAGAAAAGTATTGAGCTCTTTTATGTTTATATTTTACTTTCATGTATTTACTTTGTTTTGCTATTTGAGACAAGGTCTGGCTAGGCAGCCTATGCTCTCTGGGAACGCAGGGTCTTCTTGCTTCAGCCACGCAAGGGCTGGAATCCTAAGTGTGTGCTCCTGTCCCTGGGGGAGCTGGCGGTTCATAACAAGAGGGGTCAGCACAAGGTAGCTGCTGATACTGACGTGCAGGGGACCTACGTGGTCAGTGGTCAATGCATGAAAACCTGTAGGGCTACATCGTACCGATGAATGGTCGGGAAGTGACAGGTTCAAGACGGGGATACAAGACTATCCAGTAGTGTGCATATGGGGGAGACAACCAGGCTCCAAGAGAAGACCCCAGCTCCAGAGTCTCGCAGCAGCCTGGGCAGAACCCAATGTACACAAAACCAAACCAAAGGACTTGGATAGGGAAGGACGACTCGAAGTGGGGATAGGAAATGGGGGAGCAGAGGGGAGGGTGGAAGATTTGCTATGCATGTGTGAAAATACCAAGAAGCGTGATTCATCAATACAGTGGGGGAAAGGACCAGCGCTATTTAGACACCAAACTTTGACCTGCATTTGTGCATGCCCACAGACTTCTCAAACACACTTCATCCTATGTATGTGACATAGTGGTGTGTTGGTCGGTTCTGGCCAACTTTATTATGTAGAAGAATTAAAATAGTAACTGCACTCACCATAAAAATTTAGCAGTTGAGGTGAGATGATGTTTATTGGCTTGATTTAGTTATTTCTCATTGCATACACATATCATAATATCACTTAGAGCCCATAGACGCAAGAAATTACAGCTTGCTAATTAATAATGTTTTAGAAACTCGACAGCATCCTCTAATATATTCACAGATACGGTAGACAACAGCTGTCTCAACTGGAAGCTGAAGGAGAGTTTATTTGGATGGACCGCTCGCTTTACCCCGGCATGCAGTTTGAAGGGGCGTAACATGACGTATGTGTGAGTGCCTATGAGCTTGGTGTTAAGCACCTGTCTAGCCAGTCACTCACTCTGACTTCCTAGCAGTCTAAAAGGGCCATTCTGTATTTGCTGTCTATCTTTAAATGATAGAGAACCCTGCCAACCACGACGGAACATTGTCTGAGATTTTCTGGCCTTTTGCTCCCTGGAGGAGGGACAATTCTCACTGCATCCCCCACATGCTGGGGAACAATTCTCACTGCCTCCCCTCCAAATCAGGGCAGGACAATTCTCAATGTCCCCGTCCACATAAGGGGGCACAATTCTCAGTGCCCCCCTAAAGACCTTTGTGACAGACAAGAAGCCATTAAGACAGAGGGTGTCAGCCAGCGCTGAGGGAACGAGCTGGCACACGGGGAGAAAAGAAGGCGCTGCCTGGGAACCGGGGTTGAGAGATGCCATTTCTACGTTTAGATGGTGCTGTAAAGCTTGACTTAAAAGTTCCTCATCCCAAACACGTTCACCGTGAAGATGGGTGCCAAGGCGTGGAATGCGGGGCGTGAAAGGGTGTCGTGCTTAGTCTGCTGGTTTTGTTTTTCTCCCGTGTTTTTCTCTTTAAGAAACATAGCCAGCAAAGGTTACATCACATGCGGGCTATGCACTGAGTGGCGCTGTGGGTGGGTTGGGGGCAGTGCGAGCTGGCGATGATGTAAGCCAGGCAGGCGCGAGCCTCGGCCATGAGCTCCTTGGAACACAGCCAGCAGGGGTGTGGGGTTGGAATGGTCACGCTCCGTCCTGGCCGTACACGGGCAAGAGGGGACTGGGAGGAAAACACACGGGCGACAGAGGTCGCTGACTGTGGATCTGGAAGTACAGTCGTGTGTGCCCTAACGACTGGGGATCTATTCTTTTTTTTTTTTTAAGAGTTTTTTTTTAAATTATTATTTATTCAATTGTGCGTGCGTGCGTATGTATATGTGCGCGCATGTGTGTCTGTGTGTGTGTAGAACCACGGACGAATCGGGAACCACCATGGACGCCTCCACCTCCTTCTGCCCGGGGATTCACAGGCTCCTCCCTACCAGGACCAGAAGCGCAGGCCGCCCCCGCTTCCGCCCGGCGTCTATACGTGGGATCTGGGATCCGAACTCAGGACCTTCCGCCTGCACCGCGGAGGCTTAACCACTGAGCCACCTCTCCAGCCCCGACGGGGATCTATTCTGAGACCAGCAGTGTAAGGCGATTTCCTTACTGTGGGAGTGTCCTGGTGTGCTCACAGAATGCACGATGGAGAGGACACAACTAGGCCATACAGCCTGACATGGTCACCACCACTGACGACGATCATTACCTATGGTGTGAAGGCCCATTGGTGCCCAAGCAGGGAATGGCTCGTAGAGTCACTTTTCCTTAAACTCTTTCCCTAACTCCAGGAAGCCCTTCTGTGCGTCACTTCCCCCAGAAAGCAACGCAGGCTCCTTAGTGTGGCGGGACGCCGGGTAAGTCAAGGCCAGCTCCACATGCTGCTGGCTTTACAGAAATCGATGTGGAGCCTTGACGTCTGAGGCCAGGACTGGTTTCCTCTGCGCTCCGTCCTCAGCTTGCTCTTCGTGTCTGCTTCCCAGTCTCCCCTTTCCGAAGCACTGCTCACAGTGCGCGTGCCCGCGCGTGCCAGCCATCGCGGGCTGGGGGGCGGAGGCAGCGAGAACACAAGTCCTGCCACCTTGGGCCGCACCGAGACTCTTGTCACCGCAACCACCAGGTCAGCAGCAACAAAAACACCCAAAGGCCGTCGTCATGGTGGGCTGCAGCCCGGAATAGTGACTCTGTTTGAGTGTGACCCCCCTGTCTTAAGACCCTCTCTCCAGGGCAGTAAGATTGTGGAAACTTAAAGACAGGAAGGTCCCCCATTGGACAGACATTCCATTCAAGGCAGGAGTGCTGCATCTAGAACTCACTGCAGTGAGACTTGTCCTTCCCAGACCTGCATAATGACTGACACACCAACATGCCCCAAAGACTACTGAGGAACTCTAGAGAGATAAGACTATATAGTAGAAACTTAGGGGCTAGAGCGGGATGAGTGAAGGGAAATGCCCCTATCAGTGGTATATCAAAGAGGCCTGACCCCTAAAAAGAATAGATAAACCAGAGGGAACCCTGGGGTCCATAGAAGCGGCCAGGCAGGAGAGTGGGAAGGATAAATGAAGGGAAGGGAAGATAGGGGGATGAGAGGGAGAGGGAGAAAGGATAAGCCAGGATAAGTATTCAATATGTTTATAAAACTAAAAATAAATAAATAAAAAAATAATAATAAGGCATGGACAAATAATTGATAAAACATCTAAAAATAAGTTTTAAAGGGAAGGGAAGAATGGGGATTGATATAGTAAGAAACGGGGTTTGCCTTCTGGAAACAAGAACCTTCTAACTAGTGTCCAACCCTTCCTTATAGCCAGGGAACTATAAAGCTGCCCAAATAGCAGTGGAAGGAGACAAAATAGACACTAGACAGGACCAGAAGCCTGAGTGTTAACGATAAATATGTTAGTAAACCACATCCAAACACCTCTTGTTCTATACTATCATGGTGTGAAATGTGAGTTGTCCCCGCAGGCCCCTGTGTCTGAATCTGTAGTTGTCTGGGAAGGTCATGGCCCCTTTCGGAGGTGGAGCCTTGCTGGAGGAAGGCAGGCGCAGAGGAGGGCCTCGGGTTGGTCAGCCCCGCCCTGCTTGAGTGAGTCTGCTCTGGAGCTCGTAGCAGCTCTCAGCCTCCATGATGTCTGCAGTGACCTAAGTCACCTCCAGCTTCTGCCCCAGCCACGCCTTTTCCACGGCAATGGACTTTAGCTCCCCTCTGGAACCATAACATGAATAAATCTCCCCTGGAAAAAAAAAAGACTCTCTGTCTTCAAATATAGACCAGTTCTGAGGTGGCGGTGGTAGTAGTTGAGGACGAATCTGGTAAAGGGAACACAATTCGGCCCCTAACGTCAGGCACTGGAGTACCTTCCTTTCCTTCAACTTCTAGTCTGTCTTATGTGCTGCAAGACACTGAACTTGGCTCAGCCACCTGAGCACGTGTGTAAAGCAGCGTGCATGAATCAGGGCCTCTAGAGGAACAGAGCCCACAGAATACATGCGTATTTACTAGAGGGGATTCATGAGATCGGTTTGCATGATTAGAAGCTGGATAGTCTCACGGTGGCTATGTGCAGACTGGCGAGCTCTTTAGTTGAAGGAGCTGGAATCCACAGGAGAGTGAGGCTGAGGTCAGAGACCTTGGGGTCTCTGAGTGTGGGTGCGTGGGAGGCTGCATTCAAAGGGGAGAGAATGTGGAGTCGGCTGTCTGTGGGTCACGGCATCAACCACACCCGAAAGCTCAAGAAGACTGGAGCATGTCTGCCGTGTGAGACCTCAACCCTGTTGGCTTTTTATTTATTTGTTGTGTGTGTGTGTGTGTGTGTGTGTGTGTGTGTGTGTATGTATGGTGTATGTATGTATGTATGTATGTATGTATTAGAGGGTGCTGTGTGTCCCTGTGGAGGGCCAAGGGTGACTTCAGGAATCATCCTGGATTGCTTCTACCTCCTTTTTGCTTCACTCTGAGATTTCTTAGGCTCCGCCCACCAGCAGAAGTACGGGCTGCTGCCATTTCCACCTGGCATTGTTTTGTAGGACCTGGGATCTGAACCCAGGACCTTCTGCTTGAGAGGCAGAGTCTTAACCCCTGAGCCATCTCTCCAGGCCCCTGTCAGTTTTTTGATCCATTCAGCTTCCATGCCCATTAGACAATATCCCCTATTCTCACAGTGGGTCTCTTTTCTAGTCTGGTCCCTGCCCCACGTGCCAACCTTCTTTGGAAATGCTCTCTGTGACACTAAGATCGCTTTTAGCCATTTTCTAGGTGTTTCCTAATGTGGTCAAGTTGGTCCAAGGTCCAAGAGGCAACAACCCAAGACCAAGATGACTATACACAACCACCTAGACACAGGGTCCTCCGGGGGCTCATCCTGCTGTTATCTGACCCTGAGTCCTCAGGGCTGCATTCCCAGGATGCATCTGGGCATGGGGCACAGGGCCACATTGCCAGGATGAAGGAAGGTGTTGGGGGCACGGGGCTGCATTCCCAATATGCAGGAGGCAGAGGTAACAGGATCAGGAGTTCAAGGTCGGTCTCTGAGCACAAATCCTGGGTGTGCTGGTATAACCTCTTGGGGCTCTCCTCAGTTCCAGGTGTGTAAGTGCTGCGGGACAGATACATTTGGAGGCCACTTTCTAGTAAGCGTCTAGTAAGCGTCAGGCTTCTGCTCCGTCACAGTGGATTCCTCAGGTGCCAACTATTTCTGTTGTCTAGGGAGCGCAGGCATCGATGAAGTTTTGAGCTAGGATCCTTAAAGTAGTTAGAAGGCCCAAATAAAATGAGGCGGAGTCCAACTCAAGGTCAAACCTGAGTCTCCGCCTCTCTGGACCCTTCGCTTTTTGCCATACCCTAATCCAACCATTCTGGTGGATAGGTCCCAGCATGGCAGAATATTGCTTTATGGAAACAATTTCTGGAAAAGGACATGGCATTAAGATATGGGAATTGTCAGGCCTTGGTATTTCTGTCCAGTTGGGAGTCTAAAGCCTGTTCCCTGGGGAATGTCTTGGGCAGGTTGTGTGTTTCTGTTCCCCATTTCCGCCAAAGCTTTGCCTCATCTGGTACGGGGTGGGGGTGGGGCCCTGGTCTCCAGGCCGAGACTCTGGTCTGCGGCAGCTCTTTTTTCAGAGTAGTGGAGCATTCAGTTGACCGGGTCAGAGGAAGGAGACCAGCATGTGCTCCCCTGGGACAGAGAGTGCAGCCACAGGGACCCTCTAGTCACCAGAGCCAAGAAAATCCCACCCCTCCTCTCTGTCCATTTCCAGCTCAGCATAATCACATATCTGCATGCAGGGGAAGACACACACACACACCACACACACACATACCTGCATGCAAGTGCAGACACACACACACACACACACACACACACACACACACACACACACACACCCCCGCATGCAAGTGCAGACACACACATATGCATATAGTTCCCAATGCTGGTTGCTGGCTTTTAAAAATATTTTTATCGAGTCACATTTGTAAATGTGTCGAGGAGAAGAGGAGAAGATTTCAGAGCGTCATATAGTAAATGAAACTGCTTCCTGCCACCACATTCTGTTCTACCTCTGGGAGACAAAATCAGGCCTCCTCAAACAAATTCCATTCTTTTTCTTGTGGAAGACTCATTCTGTGTTATCTACCTATCGATCATCTACTATTTATTATGTAACTATTATCTATCATCCGTGTATATGTTATCTGTCATCTAGTATCTCTCATTTGTCTATTTTCTATCATATATCTCTGTATTTATCTTCCTATCATCTATCAATCTGTTAATCATCTATCTACCTATTTATCTTCATTATTACTATTATTATCTACCTATCCTCTATCTGCCTTATTTATCATTATCATTATCTATATTAATCATCTGTCATCTATCTATTTTCTATGTATCTATTACTTGTCATCTATTATCATTTGTCAATCATTTATTTATCTTTCATCTGTTATAAGTCATCCAAGTTCTGTCATCATCATTGCTAACTACTCTCTACAATCTATCTTTATCATCTACTTATCTATCTTCTATCTACCTTCATCAAGAACAACAGCATTATATTTTTATTTGTCTATCACCTATTTGCCATTCCAAAGATGCTTGTGGTGTGGTAGGTGTGAGGTGGCCGCCTCGCTGGTCCCTCACACAGCAACACTCTGAATTACCCTCAGTCTCTAGGGGTGACAGTGTCACATTTGGGAGCCCAGAGGCCTGGCAGCCAAGGAAGAAGACAGTATGTGAGGAAGTGCCTAGATTTCAGCTAGTGAGGACAAGGCAGCACAGGGACGGGGTGGGAGTGATGGACCAGTGGGGGAAGAGGCAGGGACAAGTGTGGAGAAGACTGTTCAAGTCGAAACGGATAGATACACGCCAAGTGCAAGTGGCATGGACTGTAGGCCTCCTGACCCGTGGGACTGTGGGGTAGAGGAGGGCGTGGCTGGAGGACTGCTCAGTGCTGGTTATAAAAGCTTTGTCCCCACAGAGGACCAACAAGGGTCTCTCCTTCCTCCTGATCAGGTGATGCCTCTAGTCGGTGTCTCCTGGTTTCAGTTTTGGAGGAATTCTGTGGCAGGGCTGCTTGCAGCTGGTGAACTGACTCTTTGTTTTTAAATCTTCCTTCCTTCCTTCCTTCCTTCCTTCCTTCCTTCCTTCCTTCCTTCCTTCCTTCCTCCCTCCCTCCCTCCCTCCCTCCCTCCCTCCCTCCCTCCCTCCCTCCCTCCCTCCCTCCCTCCCTCCCTTCCTTCCTTCTTGGATTTCCCAGGCTCCACCCACTAGGGCCAGAAGAGCAGGCCATTGCCTTTTCTGCCTGGCATTTTCACGTGGGACCTGGGATCTGAACTCAGGACCTTCTGCTTGCAGAGGCAAGTCTTAACCCCTGAGCCATCTCTCCAGCCTCAGGTCAGATGCAGGAGAGCTGCAAACTCGTAGAACAGCTGATCAGAGAGAAGCATTTCGCATGAGAGCTGGGGAAAGGGTGGAAGGAGTATAGTCAATTCAGATCTTCTCACCCAAAGTCTGAGGAGTGAACATGCAATAAAGAGGCGTGTGGGCAGAGGTTCATGAACGTGACGCGCTCTCTCTAGGCGGGACACTTGCCCACAGCTCTCACTCGGAGGCACCAAGGAGTCAGAGCCCACTTCTGTCCACCTCGAGTGATAAGGGTCCTTTCTGGTCTCCTTGGAATGTGGTGTCTCTGAGAGGAGTTTCTGTTCACAACTGGTAGCCCCCCATCTCTAGACTTTGTGAAAATCACTCAGGGAAAGACAGCTTGAGGTTGAAGTTTCTTCATCCTGTGGGGAGAATCCACCCTTCTGAGCATGAGATATTGTGTCAGGACATGTGTGCAAGCTTTACCTCCTCCTTGCTGAACGACTGCAAGACAAACCACCAGGGGAACAAGGAGGTTTTGCTGGCTCACGATTCTCAGCTGTAGCTTCTTCCCACAGCAGGGGGGTTCACAGCAACATCCGGAGCTAAGGGAACCGACTGCAGGAACTGCCAAGAGAGGGGCACACGTTCAACTTGCCAGCAGGTCTATGCATGTATGCCCGAGTGCCAGCTTCCAGCCAGCTTGCTCTCTGTCTTACCCACCTGCTCAGGAATGGGCCCGCCCGCCATGAGCTGGGTCTTCTTCGCACACCAAGTAGACGTCAGTTCTCGCAGGCTGGCTCAGGGCTTGCCTTGCCTATTAACTCCTCACAGATGTGCCCAAGGCTCAGCCTTCCATCTTCGAGTTGGCATCTACAGCTGCTGTCAGCCATTGTTTAAAAACATCTAGAGGAAGGAGAAGGAGGAAGGCATTGGCACAGAGGACAGACACACCTTTGGTATTAACATCTGGAAGACTTTGACTTACCGTTTCATTTGGCCCAAGTGGGTAGTCTATACAATGACATTCCTGTCTTATATTCTGTATCATTACAAGAATTCTCCATGAGCCTTTTTTAAATGTTTTTTATTTTAAGTTTTATGTATTGATTTTATTTCTTACTTAGTTATACAAGCTCAATGGGTAGGTACCCTTGCCCTCTCCTTCTCCTTTCCCCTCCTCCCTCCCTTCCCTCCTTCTATTCCCCCATCTCAATCCCTCTCCCACATCTCTCTCTTCCCCTCCCCCTTTCCCTCCTCCTTCCCTTCTTGGTGTTTCCCTCCTTCTCCCTCCAGAACTTCAGTTTATGTGGGCCCTGAAGTTCCTTCTGAGTCGTCTACATTAGTGGGGATTCAAGACTCTGTGGCATGTCTTGGGGTTTCTTCTTGGGCTGCCCACTAACGAAGGAACCCCATTATATCTGTCTCACCCCTTGCTTTCCATGAGCCCTTAGAGAAGTGACTCATCTTTGATCGTCTTTCTCCGCAAATGAGGCCAGTAAGAGACAACAAAATGAGATGCGTTTAGGGACAAGACGGCAGAGACCTGAAGAGGGTTTGTGGTGGGGATGCGGACGCTTGAATTTTTAGAGTGTGAAGCAGAGTGGGGGTTCTGAAGATGTGTGACGTGAGGTGGGTGAAGCCTATGAGCATGGGGTGATAGGCCCCCAGATCAGGAAAGCGAGGGTCGGGGGGAGTAACTCTTGGAAGCCAGAGCAAGGGGCAGAGCTTGGACCAGAGTTGGATCTCACCTGTTGGTCAGCGAGGGAGAGCAGCTGTGGGGTCTGAGCAAAAGAGGTGATCATCCTTCAACCAGAATGAGCAGAATACGTTAAAATAATTATTTAACGACATGAGTGTGGTCTAAATATCAGAGACACAGAAACTATAAATAAAGACTGTTACACTAGTAGTTTCATCCAAAATTGACTAAGTATATCCATTCTAGATCTTTTGTGACTTAACAAAATAAAATAAAAACTTCCTATATCCACCACATGTTCTTACAACTGACAGTTCGGAGTTTGCAGTATTCTAGGCAACAACAGAAAACAAAAGCATCTTTTGTAAAAAACAGAAAAGCATTTTAAGCGGGCAGATGGTAAGCCACTTAGCGTGTGCGTGTGACAGTGCTTCACCTGTAATCCTAGAACAAAAATACGGTCCACTATGTAGATGCACTTCAAAAATACAAAACAGAATGAAGCTTTTATGCCTTTGACATGAGACGCCTTCCTCGTCTTATGCCAATCAAACGGTGACTGTTCAATTAGTCCTCACGGATCATCGTGAAGCATCGAAGTGACCAGTGATTTACTCACCTGGCAGGGCTGCCCCTTGGGTCTTCTCTTCCTGGCACTTGTCTCTAAAGAAGAAAAGCAGGTCCCACTTCATTCAGGGTCAGATCTCAGCAGTATATCAAATAAAAATAGCTTGTGATGATTTAAAACTTCTTTCAACTCACGTGCTCTCGCAAGAGATTGATTTTCCGGGCACCTGTGTTCCCTGTCAGGAAATATTTTTTTTTTTTTTTTTTATTTCAGCTCATACAAACTTATTAGGTACACCAGTTCCCTCCCTCCCTCCTCCTCCCCCCGTACCCCCTGCTCCCCCTCCCCATCCCTCTCCCTCCCCATTCCCCATGCCTCCCGCCCCAATTCCCAGAGAGTCCTTTCTTGTGCATGTCTGATTTTCCTCTGGGCCCTCCTCTCCGATGACGTACAAGGACCCAGTGGCCTTTCCCTGAACTCTTCCCCGTGTTCCCCTTAAGCATAGGAACACTCCTGTGGCTGCCAATCCTTTGCCTCCAAGAATCTTGGTGCCTTTAGCAGATGCTAGACTTTGTGAGGTCAACAGTGTGTTGGACAATGTGCAGGGCATGCAAAGTCCAATTATGATTGCTTCAGCCCTAACTAGTATAGAGTATCTTACATATCATTGCTCCTCCCATCCTTTTGCTCTTACACTCTTACCGCCCCCTCTTCCGCAAATTTCCCTGAGCTTCAAGATGGGGAGAGCCTGTCAGGAAATCTTAAGTCTATTAGGATTTGGAGGCTGCATGTTTAACTAGCAGCCCGCACACGTTCTGAAAGGATCGCGATGTAGGTCCTGCGCCCCGCACTGGGTAGTGACAGCGAGGGTCTTCGGGAGGATGGTGACGAGCGTCCACTTCTCTCTGAAGGTCCTGCATGGGTCTCTGGAGCCTGCTGTTGAGTCTCCTCCCCACACTCCAATCCTTAAGCCACTTAGCATGCGGGGTTGAACCAGGCTCTGGCTAGCAGGAAGAACAGGGCCCATTGGGGCACTGGGCATGGATGGCGCACTCACTGTGGCATTGCCACATTTCCTGTGTGTTTTGCAAGAGGCACTGGTATCCCCTGAATTCACTGTATTCATGATGGTCTCTCAAGGCAGATTCCCAGTGGGCCTCAGAGCACCGTTGGTGGCCTGCATGGGCTTGTTTTATTTATTTGTGTGTGTGTGTGTGTGTGTGTGTGTGTGTGTGAGAGAGAGAGAGAGAGAGAGAAGAGAGAAGGAGAGAGAGAGAGAGAGAGAGAGAGAGAGAGAGAGCACTGTGTGTCCCTGTGTAGGACCAAGGGTGACTTCAGGAATCATCCTGAATTGCTTTTACATCCTTTTTACTTCCCTCTGGGATGTCCCAGGCTCTGCCCACCAGGGCCAGAAGGACAGGTTTGTAGCCCTTTCTGCCTGGTGTCTTTGCATGGGGTCCGAACTCAGGACCTTCTGCTTGTGAGGCAGAATCCTAGTCCCTGAACCATTTCTCCAGCTCTTGCGTTGCTTTGTGAGTTAGAGTATTATCTTCCCTGTACATGGCTCACAGTTCACCTTGATCCTACATTTATCCTTCATCAAAATGAAGAAAATGATAAGAAAAAAACATAAAACAAATCTGTCTCTGTCTCTCTTTCCTTTCAGCCTGCCCTCTGTCTGTGGAATTACAGGTGTGAGTCACAGCTCATGGCTCTCCCCTTGTTTGTGGTATCTTTTTTATCCATGTCTGTGTGGATGAAACGTGGAGTTAGAGAAGGGGTCACAAGGGGGTCACTGACCCACCCCAAAGAGGAGGGGGTTCATGACACCCTACCTTTCCTTGAGGCCACATAGGTTCTGTATTGGATACCAGGAGAGAGACGTTTTCTCGGGTGCTGTAGTCCTTTATAAGTTGCCCAGGCTTCTGTAAAGAATCCTAGCTAACTCCCAAGCTAGCCTTGAACGGAATTCTTTCTCTGGCCTGGGAGTGTGTTGGTGAAGAGATGTTTGTTCATCTCCCCAGGGAGAGCACACACAGCGTCAGTACTTACTTTTCGTTGTTGGTTTTTTTTTCTTTTTTTTTTTGAGTGAGGCAATCTTAAAAACAGGTGGGAAAGAAGCACAGGGGCGGCCACAGAGGAAGAGCTTGAGCCATGGGGCTGGCGTTTATTTCAACCCAGCTGTGCATTCTGTTCAGGTCGTGCCTGAAAGATAGGGCTGCAGTCCATTTATACGAACTAATTGCACTAATTATGACATATGTGAAGTTGGGGCCATTCAAGGGGATTATTCAGATTTACACAAAATAGATGGAAATGACATAATCACCACACTCAAGTACAATTACAGGGGTGGCTGTCACCCAGGAAATGTGCTTTGAAGATGGAATTAGAATTTTCTCAAAGCCAAGCTTTTAGTCATGGAGTCACAGCCCCGGCCTTCCATTAACCTATTCTTTAGGTTTCATATTTGAAGGGTTTGGGGTGCTTTGGGGCCTCTTTCTAGTAACTGTGGCAACTGACAAGTCAAGGAAGGATAGAGAAATGATAAGGGACAGACATAAATGTGACTATGTTTTGTCTCTTGATATAACATCTACATAGCTGGCAAGATGTCTCTAGGGATCTTGTTGTAAGCAAACGTGATGAAACACCTTCACTACAAGGAAAAGAGATTCATTAGGGCATGGATGAGCATATTAAAAGTGAAGGCTTTGTTTTATCAAATAATTTACCTTTGGATATGTGAAATGCAACTTGCTTGGCATACTTATAAAGTGACCACTAATTGAAAAGTAAGTAACGTGTACACAGACGGGCAGGATATGTCTAAGTCATGCTGCAGGAAGTGCATCCACGAAGATCACCCTGAATGCAATGCAAGGGGAAAATGTGTAAGTTGCTTCAGATGAGTTTGAAGTTGGTATTGTTACTTTATCTCTAAAATACACCTGTAACAGACAAACACCTCTGAATATGTGGAGCAGCTAAGTAAGGTGTTTAGAACATTTCTGGCACAGTGAATCAACATGCAGAAGACAAGACTGAGGGTACTTTAATCTGCAGGGCTTGAGAGGAGGAAGCCCAAGTGAGATTCATGGGGATAACACGATGGAAGCAAAGATGGAGACAGGTAATACAAACTTAGAATGTTCTAGAAGCTACCTTGGGTGTGTTAAATGGTCGGTCTCTTTCTGCTAACATAACAACCCTTGACTTGTAGTCACATTAGTCTCTTCTTTTGCAATTGATAAAATTAAGACTTTGGGAAGTGCAGCAGTTATTCTACATGTCAGTTTGAACAAATGAGAACGGAGTCTTTAGGCACACCCGTGAAGAACTATTTCGTTAAAGCAAGTGTCTGAACAAGCCTATAAACGATTATCTAGTTGGTGTGGGAGGACCCAGCCTACAGTGGGCCGGACCATTCCTCAAATAGTAGATAATATGGAGAGAGAATCGGGTAGTTTTGGCAAGCTGGCAAGCTAGAAAGTAAACCCCTCTCTTAACTCTTCCTGTGGATATAGTGTAGACAATTTCTTTGGATTCTGATGTTGGTAGGAACTCTCCTACCTGGGCTGCTGAGACAGCTCACAGCTTAAGCCTTTGCCTCGAAAGCAAACGACCTGAGTTCAGATCCCAGATCCTATATAAAAATGCTTGGAGGAAATGGTGGTGTTCTGCACTTCTGGCCCTGGAAGGAGGAGCCTGGGAAACCCCAGAGCAAAGTAGTAAGAAAGTAGAGCAATCCGGGATGATTCCCTATGTTACCCTTGGGCCTCCACAGGCACACGCAGTGCCCTCTTCCACACCTACACTTATGTACACACCCACGTCTACACACACACACAAAAGAAAAGAATTCTCCTTAGACAATAGTGGATCGTAACCAAGAATCATGAGTGTAAGTGAATAAACCTCTTGTTCCCTTCTATGGCTGGGTCAAGTATTTGTACCAGCAACAGAAGAAGAAACTAGGACAGGAAGTTTACCCAAGGCCTCAGGAACAATCTAGATCAGTCAACACCCCTGAGGCATGAAACATGGGACTTTTAAGTTTTATAGAGAATTAAACCATCTGTAAGACTCTGGGAGGCTGTTCTGTTGCTGACAGTTCACGGATCCTAACACGCAGCTAAGATACTGACAATAGGTGAGGTGTGTTTGAAAAGGGACGATGCTTGGTTCCCTGGACCATCCGGATGAGGGTCAGGGTGAGCGTTGACGGCTCAGTTTGTGGCTTAGCACAAAGTGACAATCAAGATTTTTGGGTGAGTCGTCAGTTCTGGTGACTGGGATCTAAATGATGCTATTTGCTGGAATAAGATACTTACGTGAATCAAATAGATCTTTTCTCTTCCTAAGCCGATTGTCTCAGGCATTTGTTATAGCATCAGATGGACGATGAACATCAGGGTTTGCCAGCCTGCCCTCCCGAGGCCGTCCCTCCCCTGAGACACCTGGCGCTCTCTCTCTCTCTCTCTCTCTCTCTCATTCAGTCTTTCAAGCATGTGCCTTCCAGCTCCGCCTCTCCGTCTTTCTCCCCAACCTCATGATTGAATGGTTTAATTTAGCTCTCACGAAATATCTTTCCACTATACCAGTAGCTTTTGATAATTTGTAGCCCATACTGTCATCTACTTTGGAAATTTTAATTTGGTAAAGCCCTCTGTGATGTGCTATATATGAAGGAAGCCGTACAAATGATACAGTATTGATTTCTTTTCTTTTCTTTTTTCTGAATCTAATTGTTCTCTTGAGTTTGGGGGGAATTTGATTGCCTGTCCCCCATATATACTTGCAAAAGCCCGTAGAATTTCTAATAATGTTTTATACCCACACAACACATTTTGGGTTGTTTTGTCTAGCTCAACAGTGGCGACTTACAATGTTGGTTTTTTTTTTTTTTTTTAATACCACAACCATGTGATAGTTGGCGTGGAAAATGTTTTTGGTTTGAAAGCAGTTTTTAGCTTATCCAAGAGAGACGTTTCATGAAAGAAACAGTTCACAATTATTTTGATTAATTCGTCCTATTTTATTTATTATTTTATTTTTTAATGTTACACACTTGGGTGGATATAGGGAATTTATAGTATTTTCACCCCCTGAATCCCTAATCCCATCCCCCCTCCTTTTCCCCTTACAATCCTTCATCTGTCTCTCCTGTCACACTCCCTGTTTTCAAGTCTTTTCCCTTGCGTGGCCCGCTGTGCTTCTCCTTGCCTTTGCTGTCATAGCCTGACTTGATTCATGCTCCAGCAAGCGTCCTAGATCTCTGGGCACAGCAGCGAGGGTCTTCCTTCTCTTCCCTGCCAGCGTTAGTCCTCTTCAGTCTCTCAGGAAAGCATTGTCCTACTTGTCAATTTATTTTCATCAGTCATTTGATTCTGCCCAGTCCCCTAAAAAAACCCGTGTGTCTTACGATTTCATGAAAGGAGCCGCTCCAAGTAGCCAGTGCTGCTTTGTAAAGGAAACGGAGGACTCAGCTCTTTCAGAGAGACGCGATCATCTTCTGCACCGAGAACTTGTTTGGAAGTTCTGTGAATCAAACTCAGGTCGCCAAGTTTGCAGGCAAGTGCCTGTCCCCCTGAGCTATCTCACCGGGTCCCACATTAAATCTTGAGACCACTTTTTTATTTCCATTCTTTCCTTGTTCGGAAGTCGTGCATCCTGCCTTTCTTTTTTAGTTCCTCTCTCTGTTTTAGCACATGCTCTTGGCAAAGTCTAAACTCATTACCTTTACCTGCCTTGTGATGAAGAAGCCAATTCCACACTGACCTCTTTCTCTCCAGATACATTTTATAATTTGGTTTCTTCGCCAAGACTTTCTTGGGCTGCCTCTCCTGTGGAGCGCTATTTTGTCTTGGTAGCTGCTGGCTATGCTCCCTCTTCTGCTCACATTTTGCCCACCCTTCCTGCTTTCCTCACAAAGCTTCCGCCTGGCTTTCCTTCTGCAGGACGGACACGTTTGGCAGTGGTTTTGTTATTCTTCTCTCCCTTACACAGCGCCACAGATTTTTCTCCATGTGACTTCATCTTGTGCTCCTGCAAAGATCAATTTTCTGGCATGTGGATCTGGCGTAACAGTTTATTTTCTTGTGGGGCTTTGAAGCTTATTTGGTTTGGTGCGTTTCTAATATTATTTATTTATTTATTATAGTTATTTTTTCAAGATATATTTTCACTGTGTAGCCCAGACGGGTCTCAACTTGATGATCCTCTCTATGGTTTCCTCTGTGCTTGATGAGGTCATGCTGTTTATTGAAGTCGAGGACCGACTATTTAGCTGTTGCTCTTTTGTAAGGGATCCTGATACGGATTTCTGTCCTAAACTTTTTTTTAATGTTATCTGTTTTGAATGTGGGAAAATTTTTTAACACTTTTTTATTATTATTTCCGCTCATACAAACTTAATAGGTACACGGTTCCCTCCCTCCCTTCTCCTCCCGGGAAAATTTTATTTTGAGGATATGTTTTGTGTACACATGGATGTGTGTGTCTTACCTGGGCATGTATGTGTAGGTGAGCATGTGTACAAGAGGGCACTTGAGTGTGTGTGCCTGTGGTGGCCCAAGGTGACATTGGGAACATTCTGGATTGCTGGATTGGGAACATCCTGGATGGCTCTACCTCATTACTTTGCTCTCATGTGACCCAAGTTCTGTCTTCAGGAATTTCAAGCTGTTGCCATACTTCCCAGCACTTTTTATTCCCTAATATTTGATTTATATATTTACAGACATTGTTCTTATAACTGAAATAATTTTTTATTGTTTTAGTGTTTCATGCATGAAAAGAGTAAGTTTATGATTTTTTTCATTCCTTGATCCCCAATCCTGTCCCCCCTTCTTCCTCTTCTTATTATAACCCTTTTTCTCCCCTGCCAGTCCTCCTCCTTATTTTCAAGTCTTTTGGCATGTGTGGCCCGCTGGGTCTTGTCTGGGCTGCCTTTGATGACATGTGCCTGAGAACTTTCTGGAAGATGAGTCACATGTCAGTGGAGGACTGAGGAAAGCATTTTGCTTCTCTCCTGTCAGCATTAACCCTCATCAGTCTCCCAGGGAGGCGTGGGGCCTTGAGATCTTTCCCCTTCCGTGGCGAGGTGTTGACACATCCTGTGCAGGTCTTGTGGACATACCCACAGCTGCACTGAGTCATGGATACAGTGGCCTTTCATAGCCAGAGAAAAATTACATTTGTTTTTCCTTATGTTCCTCAACTCTCTGTCCTAGGATGACTTTGTACTTCTTTCTGAGCCACTTAGAGATGTTGAGCCACTTACAAAGCTTGTGTTTAGACAGGAAGTGTCTAAAATGCTTTTTAAATAAAAATTCTCAAGCGAGAGCATTTTCCCCGCCACCATCTAGTTATTGCACAGTTCAAATCAAGCATGTTCTCATTCGCATACTGACTTACGGCTTATTAAACTCCACTCTCAAGGAGAAACCTTTGCAATCTTAGTCCTCCCCCATTCCCATTCCACCTCTCTCCCTTCCCCCAGCATCTTTCCAGCTAATTTTAGATTTTGACTTATTTCGTTGATTCTCAGAACAGAAACGCAAAGGCTCTGTTCTGGCCAAGACAGCAGGGTGGAGACTGCGGTGCTCTCGGATAACCTTGGACTCCCAATTTCTCTCTCACTACGGCTGCAGGCTTAGCGCTGTATTTCCACCCGCACTGTGGTGGCTTTCACTGGGCGCCATTTGGTGTATCTGGTCTCAGCTGGAATGGACACCTGACTTCTCCGTGCCAATGTCACAGAGGGAGGAAGGGGACATCAGGCCCCTCAGCCACGCCCTGCATGTAATTGACGGCCTCCTCCCATGCTAGTGGCAGAGAGCCTGCAAGGGTTGCTCCAGCTGGCAAGACAAAAGCACAAGGCTTCAGAGGTGAGGCCGGGAGATGACTAAGTGACTCAAGCCCTTGCCTCACAACCAAAAGAACCTGAGTTCAAACCCCCAGATCCAAGGTAAAAATGCCAGCAGGTAGCACCTGCCTGTAACCCTAAAAGACGAACCTGGGGATGCCCAGAGCAAGTTGACTAGACAGACTGGCCCCTAGGGAGTGGCTTGGGTTTAATAAGAGGCCGAGGCTCAGGATGGTAATTAGGAAGAGCGAGTGAGGATGATTCCGATAGCACTGCTGGTATTCCCATAGGCACACGCAAGTGCATGACCACATGCAAACACACACACACGCAGAACACTCACTCCCACCCCCATATGCACATACATGAAGAAGGCGGACAGAAAGCATCAATGGCTAGGTTCCTGCTAAAATAACACTTCTGACTCCTCTCAGTTCTCCCCAGAGGCCTTTCTCCTCTGTCGAAACATATTTGCTGGTATTTAGTTAGCGCTGAATGAATAAGTCAATAAAAGAAATAATGGCAAGTCACCTTTACTCTTTTTTTTTTTTTTAAAAAAGCATTTATCTAAATTCACAATTAAATTGTATGCATGGAAGATGATCTGAAGCTTTGATAGATACACATAGCGTATACTGCGTATATACAGATATATATTTTATATCAACTTTGAAATGTGCAAGTCGGTCAATACCCCATGTCACACACTTACGGTTTCTGGGTGTGGCGACATCTGACACGTGCTCTCTGAGTGTTTGGAGCATGCAGTACACTCACCGGAAGCACCCTGCTATGTGGCGGTACCTCTAGACTCATTTCTCGCGTCCTGTCGTCGCACCCAGCCCCCCCTTCCCTCCCTGTTCCCCTGGACTCTCAGAGCCACTATTCTACCTCTACCTCTGTCAGGGAAGGGGGAATGGTCTGAGCGTCCACGTACATGTGGCAGCGGGCGAGACTTGTCTTTCTGGCTGAGTGAAACCCCACGTGTATACACCCCCATGCTCTCGACCCCGTCCTCCACTGCCCGACACGGGGGTTCATCCGACGGGGTGGCTGTGGGAGGTGGTCTGCAGTGGGTGGAGGAGGGCAGGCATCTCCCCCATTGACTGATGTGACTCCCTTTGGAGGCAGCCCCACAAGCGGAAACTGCTGACGGTTCAGCTTTTGATGTGTTTTTGAGGAATTCTGTGATGGGTTTCACAGTCTGTCCCTCCAGCAGTGTGGGCAGAGCCTCCTCACATCCTCTTCTTCACTTCTTGTCTGTTATTGTTTTCATTAAAAGCAATTCCAAGAGGTACCAGGTGACCTGTCACCGAGGTTCAGCTTGCATTTCCTGTAATTAGTGATGCTGAGTATTTTTTTCATATACCTGTTAGTTATCAGGGTTTTTCCTTTCTTCCTTTATTTTCCTCCTGGTGCTAGAGATGGAGCGCAAGGCTCATGCATGTTGCACAAGGTGCTTTAACACTGAGCTGTGTTCCAAACCTTGCCCATTCAAAATCAGGCTGTCTTCTTGCTACTGATGTAGTTCGTTATGGATTTTATTTGTGTGTATTTCACATGCATTTGTGAGCGTGTCTCCCTGTGCTCTCACCTCTCACGTGGAGACCTGAAGGATGGCCTTGAGTGTCTGCCTCTACCCTTTGTTGCCTCAGTCCCTTGAGCTGAGGTCTCGAGATGAACCAGAAGTTCGCCATGTGGGCTGGGCTGGCTGGTCAGGGACTTCTTAAGATCTGCTTGTTTTTGGTGCCTAGTGCTGGGGATTCAAACTCAGGTCTTTAGGCACAACAAACCCTCTTACTGACTCTTACTCTTACAACCCCAGCCCCATTATGTATTTTGGCTATAAACTCCTTACCAGGTAACTCAAGCGATTCTTTCATTTGGTGGGCCACGTCCCGGCGGATTGTTTCCTTTGCAGCGTATAACTTACTCAGTCCGTTTTGTTGTCACTATGTTTGGGATGTAAAGTGTCTCCCAAGGGCTCACGTGCTTGAACGCTTGCTCTTGTGCTCTTGACTGTGCTCGTGTGGAACCTTCGGGAGGTGCGGCCTTGTCGGAGGAAGTGGTTCGCTGAGCGTGACCCTCCTAAAAGTAATTCCAGACACGAGAGGCCGCCACCCGTGTGGTCCTGCTGTCCCGAGCTAGCTGCCACCATGCCCAGTCCTCCAGGGTGGACGTATTCCCTGAAACTGCGAGCCAAAGCAAACCCTTCCCGCCTCAGGTCACTTCCTGTCACGTGTTCAGTCACAGCAACAAGAAATGCAACCAGTACAGTGGCTCAGGCTGTTGGGATCGTACCTGAAAAGTCTGCCGCGACCAGTATCTTGTCTGAAAGCGACTCAAGGTGGCGGGAAGGGTTGACCTAACATATTAGGTGGCAAAAGAAGCGCAGAGTACACACACACACATGCATACTCACACATACACACACACATACATACACGCACACACACGCACACATACACTCAAACGCACATACATATACACACGCACACACACATACATACACGCACACACATGCATACTCACACATACACACACACACATACATATACACACACACACGCACACACACATATGCACTCAAACACACACACACATGCACACACATATACACATATACACACATATACACACACATGCACACACATACATACATACATGCACACAAATGCACACACACACATATACACGCACACACATGTGCACACACACACACACACACACACACACACACACACACGCTCTTTCTCCATGTCCCCGCAGACTCAGGGAGGGAGAGGGAAAGGTCGGGACCACGAAAGCTTGTGCCTGACTCAAGGTCTGCTTCTCAGTCTAGATCATTTTTCGTGGTCAAGAGCAGCAAAGCCTGGCAGATGCCCAAGAGATTCCATAATCTCAGACCGATTTCCTTGAATTCTCTGCAGATGAAGGTACAGTACAAATCAGCCAGAACTGGAGGAACTTGCTCTTCAAGAGTAAACAGAAAATTATCTTATCTCGCTTTCTTATTATTCTTTTTTTAGCCATAAGCTTTTTTTTTTTTTGACTGTTGTGCTCTTATCTTATATTTCTGAAGGACTTTTTAAGGAGCCGGGGTTCTTCCTGGGGCTTCGTGGTAGCAGCTGTGCCTTCTGTTCATTAATTCATCAGTGTTTACTGAGCACACAATGCCTTCCAGGCGCCAGGAGACCGCACACACCGTGAAGAAAAGCAAGTAGCAAACAATTCCCGTTCATAGCGCTCGCCTCCAAAATCAATAAAATGCCCATATAAGCCGAGACTGCTAATTATTGCTCAGTAAGGTGAGGCAATAGGTTACAGGGTGGCGCACACACACTTTGGACCGTAGAGATGGTTAGAAAAGGGGTTACTTAGAAGGCAGAGGTGGAGCAGAGGTGCAACACAGGTGAAGGACATGCCCTTGCTTAGTGTGAGGGGTGTCCTCCGGCGGACTGAATGCCAAGGGCAACCAGAAGGTCAAAGTGACCAGATATGACAGGAGATAGGGGGACAGCATCAGGGGTAGGTTGTCTGGGCTCTGTAGGAAGAGCAGGCATAGCAGCAAGGTGGCGTGAGTTCTACAGGTGGGACAGGCATCCGGGCAGGTGGCATGTGGTCTGCAGATGGGACAAGCATCAGGGGCCAGGTTAGTGTGGGCTCACCGGTGGACAGATGTAGGAGGGGACAGGTTGCATGAAGGCGAGACAGATGTGGGGAGACTGGATTGCCTGGGTTCTGCAGGTGGGACAGATACGAGGGGACCAGGGTTGCCTGGGCTTTTCATGTGAGATAGATATGGGGTGGGGCATGTTGCATGAACTCTGCAGGTGGGACTTGAATGGAGAAGATCCTCCGGTGGAACGGAGAATCTGGCTGCTTTCTGGACTTATGAAGGCAAAATCACGAGGCTAAAAGCTATCTGACCCGTGGCCAGTGTTCCCAAGGGAATCCCTGTGTTCTTATGCCATAGTGTCCTGGTCTGCGTCCTGCTACACGCATCTGCCTGGCGTCTTGTCTGTCACCTTCACTACTTCCTACCAGCCCTGTGGCCTTCCGGAGTGGTTTCGTGGTTGTGCCATTACCTCTCGTGAATGTGTGCTGCAAGCCTAAATTCTTGGGCTGCCTCTTCAGGTCAACCCTACTTCTCAAGTCTGTCCGCAGAACTATCATCAAAGTACAGATGTGGTCCACTGTTCCAGTCCTCAAAGGAAACAAGCCCCATGCATCGGTACTTACCGGAAGTCTCACCCATCATGGGGAAGGTGCCCCTACCACCTGGCAGGATGTGCCAGCGGGGTTCAGAAAGAATCCTGGAGGTGCCCAGCTACATCAGTCCACAGTCTTCTGAGAAAGGGAACAACTTCGGACTGTTCTGTCCTAGAAAAAAAATTACAGTTTAATACATTTTTTTTTGCATATGTGAGCCAGTGATAAAAGTTCTAATCTCTGCAAAGCATGGGGAGAAATGTTAATGCAGCTTGGGAAAATACCCCCGCATGTCCTCAATTTCCTGGTGTGCTTCTGCCCCTCACTAGCACAGAGCTTATCTACAGTAGGCAGCAGATGCTGAACGACACAAGAAATGGAAAGGAATAATATGTATATATAGTATTTTGGGAAGCATCATTGATTTCGATAGCTTCCTTTTCCCTTTGCTTTCCTGCCTGTGTTTTCTTATTGGGTTCATAAGGACATCGTAAGAGAATCTAATCTTGAAAGGGGAAAGGGCAGTGCTTGGGAAGGTCTTTCTAGAAGGACGTCAGGGAGTACAGCTGGGGAACTGAACTCCTCAGAACCGGGTGGTTAAGGTCATTTCTCGAATGTTCAGTTAGGATGCGGAACAGTGCATGAATGAACTCACGGGTGGGGTCCTTCAGAACGGGGCCCTGGCCTAATACATTTCTGTATGTTCTGTGCTTGGTCTACGTGAGGGCCGTCCTTCACTGTCTGGTTGGATTAAGAAACGCCTGGGGCATTAGTGAGATGAATGCTGTGGGTGTGTTCGAGAGGATGTTTCCAGAGAGGACTGAGAACCCGAGGCTCACCCCGAATGTGGCCAAACCGTGCCATGGATCGGGGCCCTAGACTGCATATGAAGGGGAAAGAAGCAGAAAACTGGCATTTTTCCCCTCTCTCCTTCCTGATTGGTACCAAGCACCAAGTCATCGTAAAGAGTAAAATAGGACATCCAGTGCTCATGTTACCTGTGATATTCTTTTGAAAAAATTCTTTATGAGAGAGAAGGCAGGGATGTGTGTGTGTGTTTGTGTGTGTGTTTGTGTGTGTGTGTGTGTGTGTGTGTGTGTGTGTGTCTGTGTTTTAGACCACCTGTGGATATCAGAGAACAGTTTAAAGCCTGTTCTCTCCTTCCACGCTATGGTTTCTGGGGATTGACCTCAGTTCTCCAGGTTTGCACACAGATATCTTTGTACACTGAGCCATCTCACCAGCCTCTGATAATCTCTCTGATCCAATATTTATCTCTCTAAGAACAACTACTACAGTGAACTAGTTGTATTTAGCTTATCGTTGTGATTATAGTCCTTAACGAGTGTAAAATAAATGATATGATTATAAGAGATGGTATTTTTGTAAGTAGTAAGCTTTTGCTCTAAAATCACTGTAGCTAGATCAGAATGGAGATTCTTGTTTTAGTAATATGTTTATTAAATTCCTACCTCCTCATCTTTTCCCTTTATCTCTATGTTGGATGCACGGAGTGAATTTCTTCCGTCTTATCTTTGCATCCGCTAACTCTCTCTTTGACTATATCTACTCTAGACCTCTTGTACTTTAACTTCACTGACTATATTTTCAAGGTTAGGATTTAAAATTAGTTCTTTTTTTCTATTCGTTTATTCTTAATTTGTATTTATGTCATGCATGAGTTGCTATTTCTTTTTTCTGCCGAGACAAAAATACCTGTCAGAAGCCATGTGGGGGAAGAATGATTTTTAGTTCAGTTCAATAGCAGGCAGGGCATGACGACATTCGTGGTGGTGGGTGCGGCCCTGCCGTGGTGGTCAGGGTATGAGGCAGCTTGTTCAGGTCTTACTGACAGACGAGGAAGCAGAGACCTTGGAGACGGAGTCAACGTTCAGTCACTCTGACTGATTTCTGTCGAGGTTTGATGTGAGTCGTTCTCCCCCAGACTCCTGTGTTTGAATTCTTAGTTGATGTTAAACGCTTGGGAAGATAGTGGTGACTTCAGGAGGTGGAGCCTTGCTGGAAGATGACACATCGCAGGGGGCGGGCCTTGAGGTTCGGTGGTTCCTCTTGCAGTTTGCCTCTTACTCTCTTGTTCTCCATGATGACTGTTGTGACTTGAGCTGCCTCCAGCTTCTGCCACCCACTGTGCCTTTTCACCCAAATGGACTCTCTCCCCTCTGGTACCATAAGAAAAAAAAAACCTCCCTTTTCCCTTATCCTGGCTGTATCAGAGTGTTGTCTCACAGTGCAGAGAAGAGCAGCTGCAACGACATCTGTCAGTTAGGCCCTGTGTCCAGAAGGTCCCCACACTCCCAAAACACAGCACCAACTAGTGGCCAAGGGGTCCAGCACATGAGCCTGTGAGGGACATTTCACACCCAAGCCATGCCACCACCTCAGATGTGTCTATTTTTTAAAGTTGTCCTGGTACTTTTAATTTAGTTGGACCTGATTTCATATTCCAGAAATGGTAGGTATGTCGCCATCTTGCTTAGTGGAAAAGCTCTTGTTCTTTGTCCACCCCTATCTTCAATGACGGTGCTGAGACCCAGACCTCCAAATATCCATCTCACCCTCTGCTTTACTCGGCACGAACGAGCATCTGTAGCAGACCAGTTTCTTCCTGTTGTGTCTTGGGATGATAAATAGCATTTCATTTAAGAAGTCTTTCGGGTTTACATTATAGCAATATTAACCAAATATTCTGAATGGAGCCACTTCTTGTAGTAAGATTATTTAGAAAAACGAACAGATAAAATTATTTCTTAAGAACACATAATAAGAACTAAATCTAGACCAATTTTCAAAATATGAATTGTTCTGATGTCACTTGGAATATCATCGCTCAAGGTGATCCTCTAACTCCCAAAGTATATTGAATCCATAAATTTTACCTTGAAATACAGCTCACACTCAAGTTGATTGTTGTTGAAAATACAGAGAAAGAACATATGTTGGTAAAATGAAGAAATGTTCTCTCCTATAGGGCCCATAGGAATTAAAAAAGATTCAATTTTATGGAACCATTTTAGAGGTGCCTCTAAACATCCCCAAACATATAGCTCAATAAAACTTTTTTAAGAATGTAAACATAAAATCCACAACTGCCAAACACTAGAAGAAAACTTTGTGAATATACTCTGGGCTGCAGTTTTTTTTTTTTTTTGAAAACTTGTTAAAATAATAAAAGAATAAAAAAATGGCATCATATCAGACTAGAAAAAAAAAAAAAAAACCTGAGCAGGCAAGGAAATAAAGTGAAGACATAGCAGACAGGTCATCTGGCATGGGATTGGTGTCCAGAATATATATGGAACTAAAAATTCTCAACAGAAGTAATTGTGATGATTAAAAATGGGCACATGATTTGATTAGGAATTTCTCAAGGGAAGATGCACAAATGGTTAACAAGTACATGAAACAATATTCAACACTAATATTCAACCTAAATATCATCAGTTGGCAGATGGATCAAAAATGTGGTTTGTATACATCATGGTATACCATTGGGCTTCAGAAAAGGAAATTCTGGCATTTGTGACAACATGGATGGATTTGGAAGACATTATGTTAAGTTAGACAAGCCAGGCTAAGAAAGACAAGTATTATTCCATATCACTTTTGTGTGGAATCTACAACAGCTGAGCTCATAGATGCAGAGGGTAGAATGGTATTTACCAGAGGTTGGGGAGAAAAGAGAAAAACGAGAATTGGGAGAAACAAGTTCAAAGACATGAACAGATGGGGAAATAAGTCTTGGCAGCCCATTATACAGCAGGTGGTTACAGTTAGAAAATACTATATCATATAATTCAGTCTGTCTAGGAGAGAGTATTTTTGAATGTTTTTATCATGAAGACATAATGAGCGTTTATGATGGTACTAACTGATGATGGTACTAACTAGGCCGAGTTGATCTCTACACAGTGTGTATATATTCCAGACACCACACCACACCCCATACAGATGCTCAATTGTCAGCTGTTCAAAAATGTAGTAAGGCTTCCTGTCCTTCATGATAATTGAGGTGCATCCCTAGTCACAAAACACAGAAGCTCAGTGTCTTAGCTTCTTCTGTTCCTTCTGTGACAAAATGCCAGACAAAAGAAATTTAAGGGAGAAAGGTTTATTCTGGCTTGCAGCCCGAGGTACAATCCATCATGGCAGGGAAGTCAGGGCGGTGGGAGCTCCCAGTAGCTGGTCATATCACACTCACAGTCAAGAAACAGAAGCGATGGATGAACTCAAGCTGCCACTCAGTTCTCTTCCTCTATTTATACGGTCCAGGATCCAGTGATGCTACCCACGGAGGGCGGGTCTTCCCACCTCCATGTGCTTGATCACGGTAATCCCCATAGGTGTGTCTAGAGGGTAACCCAAGCTGACTAATGCTACATAGAAGTATCTGGAGACTGCTCTGCTGTGTTTTCTAGATACCTGCCAATTGACGACTCTGTCATGCTTTGGGGGAGGGGGTGAGTTCTCCTGACCACTTACCAGCCTTAACATTCCTGGGGAACTGTATGTTCTACAAGGGCCCCTTCTTCCCCATTTAAGAAGATTGCTGACAAACACAAGTGTGTTATGGGAGAGCTCTTTGTTGTGGGGTGACAATCAGGAATGAACCCCAGACTAAAGCAATGCTGAATAGAAAGTCTTTCTTCGCCGACTAGCGGGCATGACCAAGGGAACCCACAAAATGCAGCCCTGAGCCATTTCTCAGATAGGTTTTTATACAGAGAAATCACATGGAAAGTACTCTCGGATCTGACAAGCAGAATGTTACAGAAACCAAGATTAAGTGGGTGGTCGGTGCCTTGGGGATATGTGGTGTTTGTCGAGGGCAGTTTTGGGTACAGTCATTATGTCATGACCTTTAGACCCATATCCCTTAGACATTCCATTGTAAACAGCCAGGTTAAAAAAAATTCCATCTTAACTGCAGTGGAGGTGGAGGCCAGCTTTCAAGGTGGGCTTCCTTTTGCTCATACCCTGTTACATATTGACACATGAAGTCCGAATAGAACATCACTTTACAAAGGTGAAAGGAGCTAGAGAAAGGGTGGCAAGCAGTGCACAGCAAGAGAAAGATAAAGGGACCCGCGGGCTTTGTCTTGAATATCATCCTATGCAAGCAGCCTTAGAAACCTTACACTGAAGAGAAAGCCAACACCCACAGGGAGGGCTGTAAGGAGGTGAGTTTCAAAGTGACAAAAAAAATCCTCAAGTAGTGGAGAGACCCCCACTGGGGGGACAGGGAAGCGTACCGCAGAATCACGTACTGGACAAAGATGTGGCCACAGAGGAAAACTAAGGCTGAATCTTTATTATTGTACTGGACAGGCAGTGTTGGGGAGCAGAGGGAGGCGGTGCCCATGTGCACCCCGGTCTCCAGGGGACCCACACTCTCCAGCCCACTACTGATGAGCCTGCAGCGTCGAAGCAGGGGCAGTGGGTCTCACGACATCCCCTTGGAATTTCCTCTTAACTACCAGCGGCTAACAGATGGCCTCTCAACCTCTGATCCCAGCCCTGGCAAGATCGTTTTCCCTTTCTGCACCTTAGTTCCCTTTCTTATGAAGCCGTTGCTCCATGCTTGATGCTCAGGATCTCTTGTCCTTTCCCGGGATGCCTCGGTCGATGTTGACCTTGTTTCCTGGGCTGGGGTGCCAGCTGCTTTCTTGCAGACCACAGTATCAGCTACTGACGTGGCTCAGGGAGGCGGTCGGATCTCTGGTCTTGAAGGTCACCTGATCCCACCTGTCTCATGCCTTCGAGCTGCTGTGTGCCGAGACATTTAGAGGTAGGCTCTCTTACACATTTCACGGGAAAAGATGCCTAGTCCTCTCGACAGATAGGTATTTTATGGTGGAAAACTCTGCTTTCTAGAAAGTTCTTTTTTTTATTCAGGCAAAGAGCAGGTGTGTGTAGGGGAGCATGGGATCGAGGCCTGAGGAACAGGAATAATTAGGGAGAGAAATTGGGGCAGGGGCTGACAATCCTCTGGAATACTTCTCCCATGGTGTCTGAGAGAGCAAGCACAACCGGAAGCAAGCGCACCCTGGTGCCCTCCCCTGCTGGCACCGGAGGCAGTCTCTATCTCCTGCAGCTACCTATTCAGTGATGCCCAGAGGCGGATGTATGTCACCAGCGAGGACAGACCGAGCTCACAAATCCCCCCCAACACCTGTTGTCTCCCCCGCCCCACCACAGCCTCTCTCCTGAAGTTCAGAGATTCACAGGGACGTGTGTGTGTGTGTGTGTGTGTGTGTGTGTGTGTGTGTGTGTGTGTGGTATATTTCTCTGCTTCTGTAGGGACTCTGCCTTGCCCAAGTTTTTCTCCTGTCACTTTTCCTGTGCCCTCCTGAAGGTTGTCCTGGTAACAGCTCTGGGCCCTTGGTCATTGTGACATTGCATTTCCAGTTTTCTCTCTGCAACACAATGGTTTGGCCAGGTGGGAAAGTCACGGAAGGGGCGAGTCTCTTCCCACTTGGCTGAGCTGCTGAGGATTCATCCCCTTCCCACCTTTCCCATCTCCTAGGTTTTCCTTAGGGTCGGCAGGGGGGGATGGTGGAGCAGCATTCCCAGGGGAACTGATGATTGCCTTGCTGACGGGCATCGTTCAGAATTTCATAGTTAGCTGCTGGTATCAACTTGGCGACAGAAGCTCCGTTGCGCAGTTGTGAGAAAATAGTGCTTGAGTGAAGCCCAGAGCAAGTCTGCAGGAGATTGTCTCATTGATTGGGGGAAACCCAGCCTATTGTGCATGGAACTAGCCCCTGGACAGACGAATAAAGCGGGCAACTGGTTGAGGACGCTAGTGTCCTTTGTATACTTGGTCAGACATGTTTCTGGCAAGCGAGGATTGTCCCTCTTAGCAGTCCTATGGATACGGTGTGGCCAGTTACTCCAGCCCTTGTATTATAGCTGGACAAGGAACTATAGCCAGATAATCATGATCTATACAACCCTTTGTTCCTTAATTTATCAGCAGCAATGCAGGCCGTAGGAACCAAGGAGCTGTTGGTTGAGATGTGCATGTGAACCTGTTGTGTGCTGCGTAGTGACTCACCTTGCAAGGAGCAGGACGTGATGCAGTCTTTGAACGATGCACTCCCAGGCTGGGATTAGCAGAAGACATTGAAAGGGCGCGTCGTCAATGGGCGATTTCTTATCCGTTATTGCCAGGAGTTTGTTTTTTTAAATATGAATTCAGGGATCAACGTCCCAGGCATTCTAATTGGATTGGACAATGGTTCAATATAAAAAGAAACAAGAGCCCACCAGATGATTCCAGTGAGCTTCCGGAGTTGGTATGCACGTTGCATAATGATTGTGACCCGCTCTCCCTCAGGGTAACGTGACTACTTTCAATTTCCAGATGGTGGAGTTATCTGGGTTCCCAGTATGCTGTAGCCCAGAGAGAAAGTTCTGAAACAGACTGCTTGGAGATTTGGGGGTGCACATCCTGAAATCTTCATGAAAATGAGGGTCATCCACAGGGGATTGCATTCACTGGACCCTAGATGGCTAGGACCACATTGGACTCTGCAGCCACAGAGCATTCCAAGCCCACTGGGTCGACCAGAATCCTTGTTGGATGGACTTTCTGCAGAACATGACCTGTATCTTTCCCACTAAGTTGTGACCTTCCTCCTGGCTAACCTCTCCCCAGGGTGCTAGTGAGCCTTGAATGCAGATGAGGTCATGCATATGCAAATTCTCTCTAATCACCACAGCACTTATGTGTGTGATTTGGCCTTACACATTGCTCATATTTACCTGTTCATCATGTAGCTTTCCTGTCTGTTTAGCCCTAGCTTGAAATCTATCAGGTGATATCTCAAGTGGGATGACTTGTGTTAGATACAGTAGACTAGTCTGTGTGTGTGTGTGTGTGTGTGTGTGTGTGTGTGTGTGTGTGTACATGGAGGGGGACATTGATCTACTTCATACTTCTCTCTCTCTCTCTGTCTTTCTCTCTCTCTCCAGCCCTGCCCTTGCTTATGATCCCTTTTTTTTGGATGTGTAATCATTTAATCAATCTATCCTAATTTTCTCCCTCTTTCACGGGAGCGCTGGTTTAGCAAGAAAGGTCCTGGGTTTACAATTGGAAGATCCAGAGTTAATCAAATCTTAGCTGTGTGATCTGAAACCAAGCTGAAAGTTTATTTTTCAACTGAGATTCTTCATCCAAGAAGCATGAACTGTACACAGTGCTGCCTTCTAGGTAGTCTAGGGCTCAGGAGATGAAGCACAAGCATTGTTCACACGGTGAATATTATTAACGTTCTTCTGTGCACCTAAGTTTCTGGGTGCCGTGACGTGAATGTGAGTCGCCCCTCACAGACTCGTGCATCTGAATCCGTCGTTGGTGCTAATGTCGGAGGAGGCAATGGCATCTTTGGGAGGTGGATGCGGAGAGTCACCTGTAGAAAGCGGTATATTGGGTGCTTCTTTTGAAAAGGAAATCTCATTCCGTGACAGACAGCCTGGAAGGCTGAAAGGAATTAAAATCCTGAACTTTTCATGGAAAACAAAAGTTCAGAAACTGTAGTCTAACCCATGGGTGCTTTCTGGAATGCTTAAGAATTGAGGTCGTAGTCTGAGATCTTAAGGTTGCTGTTTATGGAAACGTCTCACGCATCTACTGTCTCTCTCTGGCCCACGCTAGACATCAGCATGCTGACTCTCTGGCTCTGAGGCTGGTCACCCAAGCGTGCACTGGGCACCAGGGGCCATCTCCCGTGTCTCTCCACCGCTCTCCTTCCAGTTAATCAGAGGTCTCACATCCAGATTTATGTACTGTGCCTCATCGCTTGATTATCCCTGTGTATAAATGAAATCTGGCAGGATTGACGGTGGATTTTCCACTATTTCACTCTGGGGGAGGATAGTAGATTTTCCTACCTGTTTTGACCCCACTTTTCTCTTTATTTCCATCTCCGTGTGTTTCTTTCCCTTTCTGCCCTGTTTATATTTCTCAGTCTGAGGACAGCTTCCCAGTGTGGGCATGGTACAGTTGGTTGAGTTTTAAGGAGGGCTAATGGCCAAGAGAGCTGGAGGAAGTCATATCACAGGAGAGGGCCTGGGGGTTCGGGGGTCCAGCCCTGCATCTGCAGTTTGCCTCTTGCTCTCTCGGCCACCAGGATGGCAGCTGTGGCTTCCATCTGCAGCTGTGCCTTGTGCTGTGATTCCTACCATAATGGGCTATATCTCCCTCTCTGGAGCCAAGCAGATCTCCTTTCTCCCTGAAGTGGCGTATGAGTCTCACAGTGGCAGAAAGAAAGCTAATGTGACACTGGGTCTCCTTCAGTTTCTGGACACATGGCGGACTCCATTCCCTGCTTCCCTTGCTCGAGATGGGATGGGAAGCGACCTCTTATTTCTCAGCCACGGCACTTAAGAAAGCAGGCATAAGAGTCTTCTGCTGTGATCCTGAGTGGAGGCAAGTGATGAGATGTGGGTGCTGTGTATTGCCTGGGGGCTGAGCTAGCTAGTGGAGAATGGCTACCCCCAAGAGGTATTTATTACCCAAAATAGACTTTTGTATATTCCTGTATACAAAAGTTATGTTAAGCGACTGAACGTTCGATGGTGCTTGTTATCAAGGCATCACCTGTCTTATCCTTACTAACTTTTGCGCTTCTTGCTTTCATTAGGCAGCGCCGTTCAGTTAACTGCGAAGCACCCTGGGTCCCTGTAGTTGCTTGGGAAGCCAGGAGGGGTGGAGGGAAAGCAAGGGAGAGATGACTGTGACTTCGCTCTAGCTGACCTCCTCTGAGCTCATGCACACGTTGGGGTTCTCTCAGCTTGTATGGTCTGTAGTTCTACTTTCCACTTAGAAGCGATGCTTGGGCCTCTGCTTCGATGCCCGCCTGGTGGCATGGCTGACTCTCCTCTGCTCCTCCTTGCCCTGGGCTCCTAAGGGTCAGGGCCTATCTGACAAACCCAGGTGGGTGGTCCGTAGTCACACCGTGGGACCTCGTCAATCACCCCAGCACAGCCAAACACCTCCACTTGTAACATATTGTCATTAGGCTTTTAGGAAAAATTGTGCTCGCGATCAGAAATTAATGAGATTAAACAATTGCCAATGATCTTGTTTGTTCGCCTGAGACAGGTACCAGGCAGCTCAGGCTGGCCTTGAACCTGCTGTATAGACAAGGATGGGTTTCAACTCCTGGTCCTCCCACCTTAGCCTCCCAAGCGCTGGGATTAGAGGCATGTCCACAGCCTGGCTTCAAAGGAGTATGTGCGCGAGTGTGTGTGTGTGTGTGTGTGTGTGTGTGTGTGTGTGCGCGCGCATGTGCACATGTATGCATGTATGTTGCATATATGTGTGTGTGTTGTGTGTGTGTGTGTGTGTGTATGGACTGAGGTTCTCCCAGACTGGTATCTCTCTGACTCTCCAGACCCCTCCCTCAGATGAGTCCCTGGACAGTGTGTGTGTGTGTGTGTGTGTGTGTGTGTGTGTGTGTGTGTGTACATGTGTGACAGGCCCATACTCAATCTGAGACCCCTGATCTGGGCTTCCTGGGTGCACTGGTGGGCCACCTCATGCTGTCATACTTGTTGCACTAAAGTAGGGCTCCAGAAGGGACCCCACGTGTCACCTACACATGGCTATGCTCTGCGCTCACACTATCTGCTGAACCTGTGGTGCTTGAGAGTGGAGCAGAAGTGCGAGGGTCTCCATTTCCCTCGTCAACCCCGGGTCAGGCAGAGCAGCGCGCCCCCTTCTCTGCGAGGGAACCCTAAGCAGAGGCAGAGAACAATGGGGCTGGGCACATGCACAGGGGTCCCAGGCCTCGGCAGGTAGGAAGAGGTGTGGTGAAGGATGGCGATGATGTCATCACCAGCACAGGAGCCAACACGGTCACTGAGGGCTCCTGCCGTGGCCACGGGGCCGGCTGCCACAGTGCTAGTCCACAGGTCACCAGTCTATCGGGTGTCACTAGGTCCCGCAGAGGGACAAAGCAGACAGGCAGAAGAGGGAAGAAAAGCAGGGAAAGATGGGTTTCCTGTGAAACCCTCCACAGTCTTCCCAGACTGTCATTTACAGAAGTGAAACTTGCATCTCCCAGACTCGACCACGCCTCTGTTCCCACCAGCAAACAGATCATCCCATGCGTACTAGAATAATCTCTGAGGTTAAGTGAAAAAAGTCTAGCTCCAGAAAAGTAAAACCTATGCTAAACATTTACCAAGACAACCTAAGGCGGTACCAGCAGACCACGTGAAAAGAGTCTGTGGGTTTCTCTGCCCAGCCCTTGGATACAGATGCGACAGCCAAGACTGAAACAAGCCACGGCTGGGCAGTGCCCCGGGTTGTCTTAATAACGTCTTTCAGTCATTAAGATGCCGGCATTGGATTTATCAGCCAACGATCGGATCGATTACTTGGTGCTCAACCCCAGTCTAGGTCTTCCTGTGTCTCCACCTGAGTTATTTCATTAAGATGGATGGACTGGTAAGCCCTACCCCCCCCCCCCCCGAGGTTGGGATGGAGACTTCTGCTTGAATGGAGCTTTGGAGATAAAAAATAAATGGGGCACACCTGGGGGCAAAGGAGCAGAGAAACAGAGCTCTTGATTCATGTCCCCTGGTGCTGGGGGTGGAAGGAGCCACCCGGGTTGCAGCTGGCCGTGACGGCTCACGGAGGAGCTGATTACTCTCGGGCAGGACTGCACGTGTGCCGAGTGTGGACACAGATCGTTGGGTTCCCCAAACAGGGTCTCCCTGTTTCAGGCTTGGTGTGAGGGGAGCTATTTCTGGCCTTGCCTCTTTGTTAGGACGGGTGTTTGCCAGCCTAGTGTTCTAATGAACTCCTCAACAGTTACCTGTGTGTGATGTCCCGACTCATCTGTCCCCCCCACCTGCTACCCCCTGAGGACATCCCAGGGACTCCTGTCCATGTCAGTAAGTCCTCAAGGCCTCAAGGTCAGCCCTGCCCCATGTCCCCAGACCAAGCTCTGTCCCAGCGGGTATGAGCAGCGCTGAGCGCCTCCTTCATCATGAATGGCTCTGGGGTCCTCGTCAGGCCTTCACGGTCTGGGCACCTAGTCGCAGTGCTCTCAGCAATGCCAAGGACACATTGCTGCTTCTCCAAGGATTTCATGGTTCTTATGAACCTTTCCAGGCTCTTCCTTGCACCCCCTTTTTTACCTGGGAGGAGCCCAAGTCTTGGGTCTTTTTTGTCCAAGCAGCTCATCTTCCTTATACTGACTGTCCTGTCCTCACTCACTCCTAGACTCTCACCTCGGGAAGTAGATTCTGCTCAGTCGTTTTCTGGCTACGATTCTGCTCTTCCTTCCTTCCTTGGGATCCACAGTCTGGCAGCTCTGGGTGAATCACTTTTGTTCCATCCTGCCTGGTCCTGGCTTCTCTCTCTCAGTACAGGTGCGGGGTCTTTCCTGGGACGGACAGCGGGGCCACTCACTTGTGCTGTCTACTCCTAACAGGAAGCTTTTTTCTTCTTGTCTTCTCTCTCTCTCTCTTCTCTCTCTCTCTCTCTCTCTCACACACACACACACACACACACGCACACAAAGAAGAAATGTTTAATGTTTATGACTTGACTTCTTTTACCCCAGAGCAAGAAAATATTGATTACCAACAGCTATTTGATGTTCACAAATGTATCGAAACTTTTTAATGAGCCTCTAAAAGGTCGTTGGGACATAGAGAATGGCTCTAACTCAATCTGCACAGGCCTATTGGAAAGGGATTAGTTAGACGTGCTGGCCTCAGGAAGAAACAGGCCGACAGCCTGTGGGGCGGGGTCCAAGAGATGGGCAGTGATCACAGCACGATGAAGGTCTTGCTGTCTGTGCTTTCTGTGTATGTGATCGCGTGGAACGACTGTCGAAGACCAGATGGTGGGTGTCACAAGATGCAGGACGAGGCATGGCCTCCCCTGCAATTCTAGATCTACATTGAAGCAGTACAGAAATCTTCCTAGCTTTTGTTCCAGAGTCTAATAAACAGCTGCTTCTTTTTCGTCTTCTCCTCCTCTTCCTCTTCACCTTGCATGTCCTGAAGATCAGTGAGGATGAGTATTTTTTTTTTCCTTGTGCCTGTTAGTCCTTAGGGCATCACTTTCTTCCTTTTCCTTGTGGACCTGAAGATGGAGCACAACTCAGCGAGTTACACACGGGCCCAACACCGAGCTGCATTCTAACCCTGCCCATTCGTGACCGGCTTGTTTTCTTGTTGCTGAGTTGTTTTAATTCATTATGCATTCTCTCTCTCTCTCTCTCTCTCTCTCTCTCTCTGTCTCTCTGGAGGCAGATGCTATGAAATCCATATATGAAAAAAAATTCCTCCTCCCCCTTTTCCTCTTCCTCCTCCTCTTCTTCTTCTTGAAAGTCCTGGCTAGTAAGCTTATGAGAAGATGAGTCACAAAGAAGGCCTGGGTTCAAGTTCCAGCCTCTATGCTTCTTAGCCAGGTGACCTTGGACAAGGTCGTTTATGGTTCAGAAAGCCGTTCATTCCAGATGCAGTTGCTGGAAATCGTGCTGAGTAAGGAATTGTATCGCCCGCCCCCCCCAACCCCTGGACATGATTTTGATATTGGGGATGATGCTGACTAGGGTCACAGCAGCTTCTGAGTGCTGAGCCTGCTTTCCATGAGAGGCACTGACAGGCTGTTTTATGTACGAGTTATATTTAAATGGCCAATCAGCCCTTACGATAGGCAGCATCCACTATTACAGGGCTAAGATTAAGAGAATTTAATTGACTTTCCAAAAAGTCATCCAGTTAATAAATGACACAGCAGAATGCATTTCTGGCAGACCTCGAAGCTTGTGGTTAAATACATATATATAATATAATACATATTATATATATATTTAATTGTGTATGTGTGTGTGTGTGTGTGTGTGTGTGTGTGTGTGTGTGTGTGTTTGTTTGTGTGAGAAAGCACTGTGTGTTCCGTAGAGGATCAAGTATGACTTTGGGAGTCAACCTGGATTGCTTCTACTTCCTTTTTACTTCATTCTGGCCCACCAGGGCCAGAAGTGCAGGCAACTGCCATTTTTGCCTGGCATTTTTACATGGGACCTGCGATCTGAACTCAGGACCTTCTGCTTATGAAGCAGATTCTTAATCCCTGAGCCATCTCTCCAGCCCAAAGCCCGTGTTTAACCACTGAATCACCAAGATGACTGACGTGGTAACCTTTTGTTCAGGGATTTAGAACCTAGGAGAGAGATAAACTAAGACTAGTTTCCTTAGAAAGATACTATAATGGTTACTCTTAACTATTGCTGTGAGAAAACACTTAAAGCCAATCAACTTAAGGGAGAAAAGGAGATTTATTCAGTTCACAGTTCCAGAGGGAAGATACAATTTCTCATGTTGTAGGTGGCATGGCTGGCTGGCCAAAGCTGAAGGAGGCTAAGTCACCGCAGACATCTTGGAGGCTGAGAGCTGCAGACTGCTTGCAGGAAAGGCAGACTTCTCCTGGAGGTAGGGTGGGACTCATCCACCTCCAGGCCCACCCCTTGTGACTGCTTCCTCCAGCAAGGCTCCACCTCTCAAGGTGCCATGACCTTGCCAAACACATGAGACTGTGGGGGACACATTTCACACCAAGACAGACACTGAACTCTCAGAAAGCAGACATAAGAAATTCAAAATGTGAGCTGCTGTCCCTGGAAAGGGGGACCCTGGAGGGGGATTGCTACTTGCCTGTGACACCTGACTGCGATTTCTGAATGAGATGGTCGCACACAGGACTGTTAAGAAGGAGGCCCCCTCCAGTCTGTGTCTCTAGCGAGTGATTCTTTACAGACTGGAGTAGCCAGGAGGACGAAAGGATTTCAGCCTGGCCCAGCTCGTTCTTAGTCAAGCCTGTATTCTGACAAAGGGTCTGTGTCTGTCTGCTCTGCAGCTGTCCTGATGTCTGCCTCTGCTTCCGTTTCCATCTTGTCTCATCTCTACCACTAGACCTCTCCTGTGCCTACTCCTCTGCCTTCACCACTACTCTTCCTCTTCCACCTGCAGACCTGCTCCTCCTCCTCCACCTTCTGCCTGCCGCCATCCCCACTCCACGCCAGCCCCCAATTCCTCCACGTCCTACCTTCACCTTCACTTCGTGCCCACTTCCCTCTTCAGCTGCTCCCCCACCTCTCCATCCCTCTGCTTCCACCTCCACAGCTATTTTAGCAGTTATGTCACTGGACCTTGCCTCATGCAGGGGAGTAGTCTAGAAAAAATTCACACACTATTCAGTTCTAGCCCCTTTGCTGAGGATAGGTGTAGTAATGGGGTGGGGCAAGGAGAGCAGGGCAGCTTGTGTGCTGCACGCTTGTTGGTTGATCCCACTCCCAGCAACACGTGTGCTTCTAGGGCTCACGTACTGAGTAAGATATACGATGCAGTGGTAGCCAGCCATATAACTTCAGACTATAAGCATCCTAAACAGCAATATATTTTTATAGAAAAATGAGTAAAGAAATAAACATTAAGCACTGATATGATTGTTCATAAGAGGAAACGTTTGTCCAGAAAGATGATAACGTACCTTGGTCTTAGTTTCATCTCTTTTGCTGGGTTTTTCTTTCTAAGAGTTTTCTTAGCTCACTGCTCTGGATAATAGGCATTTCTCAGAGAACTGGTCACGTTTCATCCAGAATCAAGAACATGCAAATGCTTTCCTCTCTCTTTCCTTTGCATTCAGTCTATAATCAGGGAATGTTTCCACCCATGGAAGCAGGTCTTCCCACCTAAGGGAAGGTAACCCCTCACAAGGATGCCTGGAGCTGCTTCCGTTTGTGTGCTGACCCCAGAGAATCGCTTTCCCAGGCAGTCACTATAACAGTTACTCTTAACTAATGCTGTAAGAGAACACCCAAAGTAAGAAACTTGAGGGAGAAAGGGAGATTTATTCAGCTTACGGTTCCAGAGGGAAGGTACAGTCTCTCAAAGCGGAGGTGGCATGGCTGGCTGGCCAAAGCTAGAGGAGGCTAAGTCACTGCAGACATCTTGAAAGCTGAGAGCTGCAGACTGCTTGCTGCAAAAGCAGATTTCTCCTGGAGGTAGGGTGGGGCTAATCTACCTCAAGGGCCACCCCTTGTGACTGCCTTCCTCCAGCAAGACTCCATCTCTCAAGGTGCCATGACCTTGCCAAACACATGAGACTGTGGGGGACACATTTTAAACCATGATGGCACTTTTCTGAAGGAAACCCCTTCAGCTTAGGTTTTCTTCCATTAAATGAATTTAGGACTTTGCAACATAGAACCTCCAAGGGGTTGAGTGTTGACCTCGGGACACCTTTCTCTTGCCTCAGTGCAATGCAGGAAGTTGCTCTTTGGTGGTGCTAATCTCTTTAACGATTATAGCTGCTTTCTGGGCACCAGTCTGAATATTCTGTCCTAAAATTCCTCTGCCAAATGAGTAAGTCCACCATCTTTAAATTCAACTCGCTCAAGTTTTCAGAGCACAAGTAACATGAAGCATGATTCTTGACCAAAACATCCCATGAATGCCCCTGTAGCCAGTTCTTTATAGAGTTCTTATTCCCCACCGAAACCTCGTGAGCGGGCCTTGCTGTTCACATTTCTCTCGGTGTTACTGTCTTCCAAGCTCCCACCACAATGGCTGATGAAACTCTGCTTGGCTTTTCCAGCTCAAAGTGTTGAACACTTCCACATTTCTCTCACAAAACAGTTCAAGAGGTCTGAAAGTCCAATGGGCAGGTTTATATGGCGATACCCCCATTTCTTCAATGTCTGTCTTAGTTTGTCTTCTATTTCTGCGATAAAATACAATGGCAAATGCGACGTAAGGAATAGAGGTTTATTCAGCTCCCAGTGCCAGATGGTGGTTCATCATGGTGGGGAAGTCACTGTGGCAGAAGCTTGAGAGAACTGGTCACATTACAGTCACAGTCACGAGTAGAGAGCAATTACCTAATGCACGCTAGCTCCCTGCTCACCTTTTCCTTTTTATGTAGTCTATACCTCTGCCCAGAGAGTGATGCCACCTGCAGTGGGCAGGTCTTTCCACCTCAATGAACCTGATCAAGATATTCCCCCGGGGGTGCCAAGAGGCTTCTCTTACAGGTGATTCAAGTTGACAATTGCGTTATGAGTCACAATTATAAACTAAGAGGTATAATCACTCAACCCTCTGCATAGAAATCAGTATCAGGATGACTGCACATGAGTGGCAGGTTAGGTACATGTCAGGTGTGCAAGGAGTCGCATGATCCTTAAACCTGGGGCTGTTCCCATGACACAGTCACATGCTGTGAAGGAATATAAGAGATCCAAGGACCTAGAAGTCAAATGTGGCCAGAGATGCCACAGAACTTGCCACAGCGTAAGTGACTTCAGGGATAATCCTTACTGGGATCTGGCAGCAAAATGGACAGCACATTCCAGGTCATGGAAGGGGCGTGAGTGGTCAGGGAGTCAGTAAAGCCAGACTGAAAGGGAGACTAGCCCTAGGGAGACAGCATGATTGACAGATGGTTTGCCTTGGAGACATGAGAGTCCATGTTTGATCCTTAGAACCCATGTAAACAAACAAACAAACAAACAAACAAACAAACAAACAAACAAACAAAGCTAAGTATTGTGGCCCATGTTTGCATTACAAATATGGTGCTGGGAGGCAGAGTTGGGTGGATCCCAGTAAGTCTAGCCTCTTTGATGAACTACAGGCCAGCGAGAGCCTTTGTCTCCAAAAACAAGGTATGGATATCTGGGGAAAAATACCCAAGGTGTTCCTCCACGTGCATGCACACCTGTGTCTACATACATGAGCAAACATGCTTCCACACATGCATGAGCCTACACATCTATCTACACACATGCACACACACACACACCTACACGCATGAGTACATACACATGTATTCACACACACAGACATACAAACAAGCACACATATGCATAGACACATTGACATTCAGTCACGTACATAGAAAAGGGAAAGTGAGTCTCAGATGGGGAAAGACCTTTAATACCCTACAGAAGCTGTAGCTAGACACACTCAAGCTTTAGCAGGCTGAAGACTCATCTGGAAACTTGGCTGAATTGTAGATTTCTGGGATCACTGATTTGATTCAGTGAGTTTGAAGTGAGTGTAATCTGTGTTATGCGCCAGCTTCCCGGACCATTCTGACTTAGATTGCCTGCTAAGAACCTTTTATAGACACTGCCAGCTAGAGCAGTAGAAGAATGGAATCTGGGTTCGTGAAAAGAATCAGAGCTCCCTGAAGGAGATCCCACAGACACAACCCCACCGATGCGTTAACAGGAAGGACGTTGTGTTTGAGGGAGGAGATAAAAAGTTAGATACAGGGCATCCTGAGTTTTGGGGGGTCTGCAGAAGCTAGCAGTGGGAATTTAATTCTGGTGTCTAGATCTGTTTGTGGGGAAGTCAGTTGGAGTGATGGTATTCTAGGAGATAACTTTGAGATAGAGACCACAGGAACTCAGAGACAGCATCTAAGTCATCCTTGTACTAACCAACACCTTAAAGGCAAGTGAGTAGAGTCTCACCTAAATTAGAAGGGGAGACGCTAGTGAAGACTTTGGAACAGAGGCACAGTTTGCCCCCTAGAGGCAAAAGAGGAATTTGCAAGACTTCAAGGGCCTGAAGTACTTGGGAAATACACACATCCACGCTCACACATCCACACTCACACATCCACGCTCACACATCCACGCTCACACATCCACGCTCACACATCCCCGCTCACAATGCATGAGCCCTAGCAGCGAGATCCTGCGTGTGCTTGCATGTGTGTATGCTCACGCACAAGCATATGCATATGTGTGCACACAAAGGGTATGTATGGGTCTGTCACAAACAGCGTTCTAGGTGCCAAGGATCCCACACTCCGGGGGCCAGGTGGAAGAGTGGGTGTGGAGGGTCAGTCGGGGAGCAAAGACAAGTCAAAGAGCAGATGAGCAAGAAGCGGGCTGTCAGCAGTCAGAGGTCAGGAGGGCCCCAGAGGGACGTGCTAACTGGCGCTGATCAAGCATGTCCCAGAGGCTCACGGTCTTGGGGATCTGGGCACAGCAGCAGCCTGGTCATTGCCATATGCAAAGTCCCAGGTGTTTTCTGTGGAGTCCATTCAGGGAGGGGCGCTGGAAGGAGGGGAAGGAGAAAGGGGAAGGGATCTGAGTCCAGGGGTCCTCCAGGAGGTGATTCTTGGATGGGAAGCTCAGATGAGTTAAGTCAAAGTAGTTTTTACTCACTAAACTTATTAGTACATTAAGGGCTTGCAAAGATTTATTATTATTATTTTTTGGACAGCTTGTACTTCAAAAAGTAGTCTCAGGGCTGGAGAAATGGCTTGGTGTGTAAGAGTGCACGCTGTGTAAGCATGGGGACCTGGATTCAGATTCCAACACTCACTTAAAAAGCCAGGTGTAGTCATAGTTCTGTGACTATAACCCCAGTGGGGTGTGTGTATGTGTACACGCATGTGAGTGCGTACGTGTGTGTCTGTGTGTGTGTGTGTGTGTGTGTGTGTGTGTGTGTGTGTGTGTATGTGTACAGAAAGGAGATTCTCTGGGGCTTTCTGACCACCAGCCTAGCTCTAGATGCAGGCAGAGACGAGACGCCTTCTCAAGGGAATAAGAGGGTGAGTGACAGAACAGGACACCTGGCATTCTCTGCTGGCCTTTGCACATGTGCACAGATATGTATTTGCACACATATGTGCACATGCACTACACGCACATACCATTCCCCCAACATATTTTTTTTTAAATTTTTATTATTATTTATTCAATTGTGCGTGTGTGCGTATGTATGTGTGTGTGTGTGTGTGTGTGTGTGTGTGTGTGTGTGTGTGTGTGTGTAGAACCACGGACGAATTCGGGAACCACCATGGACGCCTCCACCTCCTTCTGCCCCGGGATTCACAGGCTCCGCCCTACCAGGGCCAGAAGCGCAGGCCGCCCCCGCTTCCGCCTGGCGTCTATACGTGGGATCTGGGATCCGAACTCAGGACCTTCCGCCCGCAAGGCAGAGGAGTAACCCCTGAGCCACCTCTCCAGCCCCCCAACATATTTTTTAAAAGAATAAAACTTAGTCTCTTCCCTAAAAGGATGATAAAAGCATTAGGAGTACCATACTTTTTCTGCAGCATTTAAATATTATTGATTTTGCCAACTGTTGATATTCATCTCTCCAGGAATTTAAAATGTGCAAATGAAATCAATGGGCTAACATAGAGCATGAAGTTGTCTTTTTATGAATATATTTTTTTCCAAAAAAAATCTTTCTCAACTGACTGAGACTTGGGCATGTGTACTTGTATGTGTGTGCGTGAAAATGTGTAGATGTGAAATGTGTCTATACATATGCTCATTTCATTATCTAGTATTATTCAAATTCATCATGTCAGACAATGTGGATGCCAAACATGTATCAATGAACAGGAAGGACATAGTGGAGTTCTTTAACCTTGAGATATGTGAGTGGAGTGAAATTATTTTATAACATCTTGTCAAGAAAGAAGAAAAAGTCAGAAAAAGAGAAACTCAATAAAATAATAAAAAAATAAGTGGCTATTTCTTCCCACCTAAGGAGGATATTATATAATGGTATGATATGTTAAATTTGCTTCCTGGGCAGCACAGGAAGATATGGAGTAATTGCCAATGATCATGGTGCAAATCCTCCCCTATGTCTGGCTTCGGACATCATGATGTCCCCGGAGTTAGGGCAAGCAAGTATGAGCCAGGTCCCACACTCCAATGACCTTTGCGAAAGCTAGAGATTAGTAACATTAATAACTCTTCTCATTTATAGAGGTGCTGAGTCACTGGCTGCTTGGAAGTATTCTCTGCTCAGCACCTTAAAGGATGATGTTAGAGAATCTGATTTGAAGAGTATTTGAAAAATCTCTTTCTCACTTAAGGCCACCAGGATATTGACATTCTGGTATATGATATGAACAGAAACCATACCTTTTAAGGGATGGCGTGCAAGGCTTATGTAAGGACTGATAAGCTAGTATAAGCTAAGAATGGTCTTGTTCATATGTTACTAGTAGATAGAGAGGATCCCAAAGAAATCTCTGCAAGGGCAGTTGCTTACTGTAAGGAAGACACATTGAAGAGATATTCAAGGATATTAATGATACCATTTTCCCTGTGTCATAATTCTGCTTAGGGTATGTTCTGCTCCTAGAGCATAGATCTTGCCAAGTGTAGTTCACGCTCCATTATCCAGTCTAATGGGGGAAAGCTGAGAAACGTAATTCATGACAATGGACAACCTTGAATAGTATCTATAGCTGGATCCTGGTGTCTTTCCTGTCTTGTGAATAGTTCATCTAGTCTCACCTCTGGAGCTTAGAGAATGGACTCACACCAGACCTTAGTGTAAAGAATTGAGAGAAGTCACGTGGCTACATCTCATCCTTTTTGCATGAATGGGCATGGGATTGTGATGGTGGACACAGCTTGTCATGAGCGCTTTGATAGTCTCATTTAAGAGCAAGTTCTAGGACTGTGGAGATGGCTTGGTGGTAAAGATTTTGCTCTCTCTCTGTCTCTCTCACACACATATATGCATGTGTGCTGCCCAAGCATGAGGATCTGAGTATGGATCCCAGAGCCCATAGAAAGCTGGGTGTATCCGTGCACATCTACAACCCAATAGGTGGGGTTGATGACTGCAGGTTCTAGACTTTCTTACCCAGGAAGTCCACCGGAACTGACAACTTCCAGGTTCAACAAGAGACCCTGTCTCAAAAAATAAGAGGGAGAGAGACAGATTATGAAATCACCCTCTGACCTCCCCGTATCCACATGCACACACACATAAACATATAACACACATACACACACACACACACACACACACACACACACACACACACACACACACACACTGATTTCTAACCAATGGTATGAAACCAATATTGTCCTAGAAATAAAAAGAAAAAGGTCCTTTTTCTGAGAGAAGTATATATCTAATTTATTTGATGATGAGTTTAAGACAATGGTGTGTGTGTGCGTGTGCGCGTGCGTGCGCTCATGTTTATGTGTGTGTGCATAGGTGCACAACTTCAGCTGCTGCTGACTGCAAGAGAAATCCATACCTGGCTGCTGGCAGTGGCGGGCTGTTATTGCTTAGTGACAGCTGATGTATGGGTGGCTGGCGATGAAGAGCTCGGCAGGTATGCAGCCTGTCAATTTTTAAAGCATATTTTATCTGGGCCAGTATCAGTGGACCAACACTCCATTTATCATTCCTGCCCGGGGAAGAAGAAGTTGACGAATGACAGTAACTTTTAGCCTATCAAATCATGTACTTTCCCCTGTTCCATTTGTGAGACAGAGACAAAGGAAGAGGAAAACATTCCTAAGTCCTGATAGAAAGGGGCACCGAATATATTAGGTAGAAGATAAAGCCAAGTGGAGGCTTCGATGGTAAAGATGCTGTTTTTATGCCTTTAAATATCTCATTTAGGTTTATTTCTTTTGTCTGGTCCTCAAGAGAAAAGCAAGCAAAACAAAACTTGGGTTATCTTAGATGTAGCTCAGTTGGTAGACTGCTTTGCTAGTATACATGGAGTACACAAAACTCCTTGGGTTATCTTAGATGTAGCTCAGTTGGTAGACTGCTTTCCTAGTATACACGAAGTACTGGGTTCGATTTATAGCTCTGCATAAGCTAGGCATGGCGGCACATGCCTTCAGCCCAGCGCGCATGAGTTAGAAGCAGGAAGGTCAGAAGGTCAAGATCGGCTCCGGTCACAACAGATTCGAGACCAGCCGGGGGTACACAAGGCCCTGCACTAATCAGCCAATCATCAATCAGTCACCAACCCATCAATCACCCACTCCTTGAATTCTGTGGCCCTGGCTCCCACTAATCTAATCAGCAACCAAATTTTACTGTGTTCTCTCCAGTGTATTTTGTCTCTGTTTCTCTCATTCATGGTTTTTCTGCCTTCAACGCCAATCCTGGAGTTTTATTGTCTCACATAGGGATAAACACACTTTTCTTGGCATTAGTGTTAATCATCGCAGCATCAAACACCTATAATTGAAGTGCTCACACTCAGCGGAGGATTTCATCTTCTTGCACTTAATCTCCCCTCCCCCGGCATTCCTGGGATACTGGAAACCAGGCTGGAGGGGGAGGACAGGCCCAGGCTCCCAGGGCAGATTGAGCTGAATCTTCCCCTTGACTCTACCTTAAGCGTCCTGGGCTCTCCTACTGCCACCTTCCCACTCTCAGCCTTGTTCTGATACAACGCACACATGATTTCCAGAACAATCCTGCAGCACGCTCTCACTCTATGGGGGGAGTCCTCCCCTAAGAGGCCCACACCTTTGCCTGTTTCTTCAGAAAACCCCTGAGCCCTCGCCATGTGCTGGGTGACCAACGACCCTTGGCTACTGGTTTCGTCTTTTGCCAAGTACCATCGAGCGGGCCTTACATGCTCTTCATGGGCACTTGTGTGGTGGCTTTTGTTCACGTGACAATTGTCTGGTTAGTAAGGAGAGGAAAAACTGTCAGTCAGAAAAACAGACGCCTGCAAAATTGCTCAGGAGGCTGCTTAGTGGAGTTGGGGTAAGAGAGCAGGAGGCTGGGCTCTGTCATCCTCGTGTACGCAGCATGGGGATATGGTTGTGTTTATTTTTATGTGCATGTTTATACATGAGAATGTGCGTGTATGCATGCATGTGCAAAGTGTATGCATGTGTGTACACATGCGTGCGTGCGTGTATCATGTGTGTTTCAGGCTGGAGGACAGCCTTGATTGTCATCATCGGGGATGTTCTTCTCCTCCCTGAAGTCTCTCGTTGGTCTGGTGCTCAGAAGTGCAAGCTCAGCTGGCTGCCCTGTGTGCCCAGCGAGCCTAGGAAGCCGCCTGGCTCGGCCTGCTCTGTGCTGGGATGACAAGCGTGTACACCACTGCAGCATTTCTACGTAGCTTCTGGAAACCGAACTCAGATCCTATGGCTTGCAAGGCAAGTGAACCGCTAAGGTCTCACCGACTGGTCTCATTCATGCTCTTAAATTCAATGTTGGGAGACAGGACAAAAGCTGATTTCAGCGGGAAAAAAATAAACACGCAGTGCTAGGAGACTCCTCGTTGAACACTGGCCGCTTCTTTGAAGATGACGGTAAAGACAACAACCAGAAAGGCAGATCCTCAGGTCTCAGCAGGAATCCTGCGAGGGCGGGGCAGCGTGCCCGTGATTCCAGCCTTAGAAAGCACAGTCTAGGACTCTTCGGGGCTACCCTCTTGGCCAATGAGCCTTGGAGATGAGCTTTGGATTCAGCCAGAGAGCCAGTCTCAAAACAGGAAGTAGGGAGAGAGAGTGGGAATGATTCCGGATATCAGTCTTGGGCCTCCACATACACATGTACACACGGTGCACTTATCTACGCCATACATGCGTGCACACGCATGTGGAGGAAAAAATCTTGGTTTTACAGATTTTGCCAGAAATCTGGCTCTGGGTTTCTGCAATGTGAAAAAGGGCCCATCGGAAGGAAAACTTGATGTAATTTAATTCTTCAGGAGTTGCTACTGTGAATCAACCCAGCAGCAGAGAGAAATGAAATGCTACAAGGAATCAGTGGAACATTAAGAAGAAATTCATGTTCACTGTTAGAATGTAATTCCTCGATGTTAAGCTTCTGAGAAATGACCTTGTAATTTGTGCTTCCAGCCCAATGAGAGAAAGGGAGGAATATTTCCATTTTCCATCCACACATATTCTTTTCACTGTGTAGAACTTCCCATGTGTTGGCTAAACAAAACCTCATGACTGCTGGCCGAAGGCCCACACCAAGTGTGGTCAAGTAAATAAGAAATGTGAATGCTCATAAGTTAGCAGGATATTTGCCATTCTAGCCATGATATGTCAGTGCCATCTTATAAACAAGATCAGAATAGAGCCAGAGGGGGCTGGGGAGAGGATTTTGTGGGTAAAGGGGACATGTACCCATCTGCAGGCTGCTGGCCTGAATCAAAGCCCTGGAGCTCACATGGTGGAAGGAGAGAACATACAGAGAAAAATTATGCTCAGATCTCTCTCTTTCTCTCTCTCCCCCTTCCCTCCCTCTCTCTTTCTCTCTTTCCTTACCTCTTTCCCTCTCTTCCTCCCTCTTCTTTTTCTCTCCCTCTTCTCTTCCTCTCTCCCTCTTTCTCAAATAAAAAACATTTTTTTTTTGAAAAAACACTAAATAAAGCCAGAAAACAATTCAGAGGCCCATTGGCAGCTCGCTTGCTTCTGGGCTCTGAGCTGTGGCTGCGTGGAGCTGCTGAGACCACGTTCCGTGCTCGGAAGAGGCATCGACAAGCAACGTAGGAGAAACCCTGGTGAGCGACGCCGGCCGCTCAACCGCTGTGGCCCAGAGCTCAGGCCCTGGAGTCAGATTTATGAACCGCACACTCCGTGCCGACGCTGCCGCCCCTTGGGCTGATGGAAAGTGCCGGCTTTCCAGTTGACAAAGCACGCGTGCCACATAAATCTCCGCACCCGACCCTGGAGACTATTTAGTGTTAGCTGCAGAGTTGGAAACCAAGGTTCGGAGAAATTAAGCCATAGGTTTCGAGACTGTCACCTAAGGCATCAGATGATTTCCCCCCTCCCAGATTGAACCTGGGCTGCTCACGCTTCCGTTCCTTTTCCATTCCATCTTCTGCTTTTATCCGTCATAATCCCGCTGTCGGTGTCTTGCTTGGATTTGTTTCCCCAGCACCAGCCGTATTGCTGTGAGCTGTCTACTTCGTACCTTGCTAAGAAATGCATTCCATTTTTTTCTTCAGTGTACTATCTGGATAGAATCACTTGACTACGCTTTTCTGTGTTTAAAAAAAAAAAATCCTGTGTAGGGAGATACCAGGATCACAAAGGCAGTTTTCCTAGGGTAAGACTTGCATTCTGGATATGTTGACCCCTGAGATTTCCCCAAATGTGGGAAACATGACTGCATAATTTGTGATAGTGATAGACTGTGTTTATGTTCTCCCCTTTAAAAAAAAGAAATAAAAAATCCTCTCTGTAGAATCTAGCAGTCTCTAAGAGCCCAATGTTCAACACCTCAGGGAATCTCGAACATTCTACAAGGATTTCTGTTGATGCCCAAGTTCATGCCTGTTAATCATCTTGCTCTGTTAGAAACACACGCCTCCTTCCATTGGTGTGATTCTCTTGAGTGCCTCTCTGAATGGCTGTTGAACTTGATCTTTTCTTCTTCATTATGAGGAATCTTGATGCAAAGAGACTAGAGGATTTGTGTGACGATCACCCCATGCAGCAATGACCATCGAGTGGGCAGTATCTCCTCCTCCACCTTCCTAAGCATTCTCTACCATGTGGTCTCTTTTGAAGTAGACATTATATATCTGAAAATATTTCAGATGTAGTTCTGAAAAAATGAAGACCGCGTAAGAGAGACTGATCACAATATTATTAACACACTTAAATAGATGAGTCTTTAGCTTAATCAAATATCCATTCATTGTTCATATTCCACTAGCTGTCATTTTAATGTGCTTTAATTGGTTCATTTCAGTTGGCTTCCAAAGAGCCTCTGCCTGTCTCACTGGCTGATGCTTCTCTTTAAATGTCTTTTCCTTCATAGATTCTCCCTCCCTCTCATTTACAGCTTGTGGTCGATCACCGAGGACTCTGGCAGCCGCTGTTTCAGTTGGCATAATGGATGGGGAGCGGTGGGAATCTGGCTGACAAGTGCCCGCTCTAGTTCCTGCTTCTCAAGGCTGTTGAAAGCCCGCCCACCTTCCCTCCCCTGATGGCACCGCAGCCCACTGGCTGGTCTCCACAAGACTTTTCTTTCAGAGTCCCTGGGGAAGAGGCTTTACTTAATTTCATTGTAGCACTGGACCTTAAATATCATGGTTCTATGCTTATATATCAGAATAAATAATGTTAAGAACAAAACAAAGTGAGAAAACAGATTTACAAAATGGCTTTCATCGACTGGAACGTTTCAAAAGATGTCATATCAAGGTTATTTAGACACTGGTCAGGATATTTATGAAATTTTTGTTAATAAAATGTATGGGGGGACATGGAGAGATGGCTCAGGGTTAAGTCTCTGCCTTGACAGCAGAAGGACCTAAGTTTGGATCCCAGATCTCAGGTAAAAATGCTGGGTAGAAATAGCAGTGTCCTAAAAAAATAAAAAAAAAAAAAAAAAAAAAAGAAATAGCAGTGTCCTGCACTTCCGGCCCTGGAAGGCGGAGCCTGGGAAACCCCAGAGCAAAGCCAATAGGAGGTAGAGCCACCCGGGGTGATTCTTAATGTCACCGTTGGGCCTCCGCAGGCACACACACTGCCCTCTGATATATATATATCACACATACCTACACATACCCACACACACTATACATACCTGAACACACCTACACACACACACACACACACACACCACACACACCACACACACACACACTACCTGAACACACCTGGACCTACACATACACACACACACACACCTACACCTACACACACACACACCTACACTTACACACACCTACACCTACACACCTACACACACCTACACCTACACACACACACACCAACACCTACACACACACACACCTACACCTACACACACACACACCAACACCTACACACACACACACACACACACACACACACAAATAAAATGTCCCGGTATCTAGTGGGTCAGTACTGCCCGTGCATTGTTCTCTGCAGTTTTAGGCTCAGATATGAATACATGCACGTATGTGTGCATGCATATTGAATATGTGTTACAGTCGATCTTCATATTGCCGATGAGACTGCAGGATCCAAACAACTTAGGGGAACAAACTGTTTATTCTTGCTCACAGTTCTTGGTTACAGCTTATCAATATGGAGGAGAGCTCATACCAATATCAGGATCTGGGGGAACCGGCTATACCATATCCACAGGGATTGCTGAGCTGGGAACATACTTTCTTGCTTGTCAGCAGGCCTGTGTGCTGCGTGCCAGCATACGGAATAGCTCTCTCCATCTTATCCAGCTGCCAGAGGACGGGTCCACCCCATGCACTGGGTCCTTTCACATCCGTTAGATGATCCCTCACAAGCTTGCCCTAACTACCAGTTCTTCACAGATGCGCCCTCAGTTGTCAAGTTGATGCAATTTTATCTGCCTGGCCTTGTGTGCATGCGCGTGTGTGCATGTGTGTGTCCGTGTATGTGCGTGTACATGTGTATTTGCAAAACAAGTACTTCTTAAATATTGGCCTTGGATTTTTCTGTTTTATGGACTGAACCTTCAGATTCTCTCCTATGGGGCTGTTGCTGGCTTCTGTGACTTCTAGAAGAGGGTAGTAGACACTCTTAAGGCGTCTCCTTTAATCTGCATCTGTGCACATCTGTAACTAGGACGACAGTAAACATCAGGAGCTGCTTTGGAGTCACAGCTTAGATTCTCGGTGTAGATCAACAGACGTATAGAAGACCAAGGAGAAACACAAGATAGGAAACATAGAAGATTATTCCTGGAAGGAAACGACAGCTAAAAATGATGACCATTTATCAAAGCAACAATAATTAAGGCAGTGACCTTCTATTTGTCTTCAACACTTGGCAATTTGCCCCGCGCCTGTGGTGGCACGTGCAGGATGGCAGGAGTGTGAGGGAGGAGGGACCAGTCACCTCATGGTGGCTGAGCAGCAGGTGAGGGTTCAGGGGGAGGAAGGGAAGGAAGGGGACAAGAAGAGGAGGAAGAAGGAGAGAAGGAAGGAGAAGAGTAGAGGTGATTGAGAAGCTGGGAGAGAGAAGAGGAAGAAGCAAAGGAGGAGGAAGGAGAAGAGGAGGACGGCAGAGGACAAGGTGGCTGAGAAGTAGAGAGAGAGGAAGAAGAAGAAAGGGAGAAGTGTCATGATTAGACCCAGGTGCCAACTGAGTGGCTGAGGGTTCGAGCTCTGGGCACATTTGTAGAGAATTAGTAGTTGAGTTAAACCGGGAGTGAACCTGCAGGAGATGGTCTAGCTGATGGGGAAGGCCCAGCCATGGTGGGTGGGACTAGGCCCTGGACAGGTGAATAAGATACAGAGAGCTGGTGGAGGAAGTCGGCATCCTTGTGCACACTTGGCCAGATGTGCTGGTCTGGCAAGTGAGGATCGTCCCTCTCTCAGCTGTTACGTGAAGAGGGTAGTGTAAGGGGGGGGCAGAGACTCTTATGTCCTTTTTGAGGACCCTCCATGGCCTAACTTCCTTCCACTAGCCCCTACCTATGAAAGACGGTACCACCCCCCATAAGGTCACAGCTGGAGATTTCAGTTTATGTGTCCTCGTGTGTCATTTCAGACCCTGACCCTAATATCACAGATCAAAAGAACCACTGACTGGTTCCATTGCTAGTGGGAATCCTCTCCTACTTCTTTCAAAGAAATGCCAGTTTGTAAGCAAGCTGCCCAGCCCCGACTGGCACCACTGCCCTTTGCTGATTTCCACACACGGTTTTAAAATGCGATCTTCAACCACTTCCTTCCCCAGTCCAATTTAGCATTTCACCTTCTGTCATAAATGATGCATACTTCGTATCATCGGTGACCTTTAAAAACACGTTATCAAAACACCAACTCAAAATAGCATCAGGCATTGTCCTGGGGTTTTGAATATTAGCTACCACACTCTGTTGAGGGTGCTCCTTGTCACACCCACACTCTTCTTTCGGGTGAAAAGGGACTTACAGGTTCATCCCTCTCTTGTATCTCATTAGATGTAACGTATGTTTGCCTGTACCACAGCCTCTGACTCACAGCAGAGGCCGCACACCTGTTCCTCTGGGGCCGTGGAGAACTTTGTCAGTTAATTTTCTTTAAAATTTTTTTAAACTTTATTTATTCATTCATTTAGTGCGTGTGTGCGTGAGTGTGTGTGTGTGTTGTGTGTGTGTGCGTGTGTGTATATAGAGGACCAAGGGTGACTTCAGAAATCATCCTGGATTGCTTCTACCTCCTTGCTTTGCTCTGGGATTTCCCAGGCTCTGCTCACCAGGGCCGGAAGTGCAGGCCACTGCCATTTCCATCTGGTATTTTTAGGTGGGACTTGGGATCTGAACTCAGGACCTTCTGCTTTTTTTTTTAATTTTTTTATTATTATTTATTATGTATTCAATTGTGTGTATATGTGTGTGTGCGCGTGTGTGTATGTATGTATGTGTGTGTAGAACCACAGACGAATTCGGGAACCACCATGGACCGCCTCCACCTCCTCCTTGTTTACTCTGTCCGGGGATTCACCAGAACCAGAAACACAGGCCGCCCCCGCTTCCGCCTGGCGTCTATACATGGGGTCTAGGATCCGAACTCAGGACCTTCCGCCTGCAAGGCAGAGGCTTAACCCCTGAGCCACCTCTCCAGCCCCAGGACCTTCTGCTTTTGAGGCAGGTTCTTAATCCCTGAGCCATCTCTCTAGCCCGCCAATTAGTTTTCTAGTTCTGGACTGACCTGCCTGTCTTCAACTCTGAGCAGTCTCTGGCTTGTAGAGCTTCCTGGGCTTATTCAGTAACATTTTGGATATTTTCTGCTACTTAGGAGGATCTTTTGTAATTTGACTTCAACTGATAGGAAAAGGAGTAATAAAGTCCCAAATAACTCCTGTCCCAAATGGCTTACCTTTGCTTTTGAAGTATCTTTCAATTCTCTCTCTCTCTCTCTCTCTCTCTCTCTCTCTCTCTTTCTCCTGTTAGTGTCAGCACCAGATGGAGCAGGGCCTGGATTCTATTTCTGAGCTCTCCTCTGTTCCACTGAGTGCAGTTTCCTTCCACACTCTTGCTCTTGGCTTGTGCACGTAACTTCTGATCCAGGATCCCTTATTTTTCAAATGGACCCTCTTCAGAAGTGTTGCCAGTGTGATAGCTGTGAGCGGACACAATCCAGCTGTGTGGGAGAGCTTACAAGTCGAGAGGGAAAGAGCTACGGCCTCGCCAAGTTTTGCTGGTTCCATGTCCCTAGGATGGGGCACAGCCATCCTTGCGAGACTTCCTGAGCGCCCCTGGTTTGAGCACGACCACCTGCCAGTCAGTTCTGTAGACTTAGTCATGCGTCTGGCTAGGAATATACTCATTAGTGAACTATGAACCCACATCTCTTCCTTATTTTTAGCATGCTATTTTAGAATCTTAAAGTAATTGTTAGTGGAGCTAAGAATATAAGTAACACACACACACACACACACACACACACACACACACACACACACACACGATGTCAATTTCCAGAAACTTCTGAAAGTCCTGTGTATGGTCCAGACTTCATGGTTGCTGCTTTGTGACAGGAATATCCGGCTTCACTGACCTTAATATGGTTGATTCCAAACTTGATTTTCTGCTGTCATGTGTCCTGTTCGAATGTGAGCTGTTACCCACAGGCTCATGTGTTTGCATCTGTAGCTGATGTTAATATTTGCAAAGGTCATAGTAGCCTTAGCAGGTGGAGCCACGTCAGGACGGAGGAATGCTGCACGGGGCTGGGCCTTGAGGTTGATTAGCCCCATCCTGCCGCTGCTAAATTTTCTCTAACAGTCGTCAGCTTGCTCTGAGCCCCCATGAAGGATGGGACTTGTCTTACCTGCCTCAGTGGACTGCGTCTCCCCTCTGGAACTCTAAGTCCATAAATCTCCCTTGCTCCCTTAAGCTGGTGGCATGAGTGCTGTCTTACCAGCAGCAGAAAGAGTAACTGTGATATCCATGCACTGCGTAACTGGTCAGTCCAAGGATCATGACTCTCTACTTTTTCTTTAAAATATTCATTGTGTGCGTGCATGCGTGCATGCGTGTGTGTGTGTGTGTGTGTGTGTGTGTGTGTGTGTGTGTGTGTGCGCGTGTGTGTGTGTATCAGAGGGCATATGTGTCCCTGGAGGGCCAAGGGTGACTTTGAGAATCATCCTGGCTCCACACATCAGGGAACCTGAGATCTGAACTTAGGTCCTTCTTCTTGAGAGGCAGAGTCTTGACCCCAGAACCACCTCTCCAGCCCTGACTCTCTTCTCTTAAGGAAGCACGTGAGCAGGAATGTAGATTTATAGATTTAGAGTAAAAAAAAAAAAATAGTAATTTCCAAGTTCAAGCAGCTAGTGAAGCTTGCTGGTCAACACAGTCTTATCTACTGGAAAGTAATTGGTGAACCTAGCTCAGCTTCACAAGATGTCTGAGTGAATCGAGAGCCTGAGACGGACTGCTTCAAGGACTGGCATCATCAAGGCGTGCTAGCCAAGTCCATCTCTCTAATCGAATTGTCATTGATCTTCCAGATTGTGCCACACAATCTAATCTCAAATACTGTTGAACACAGGCAAGCACCCATCTTAAGAGTGGGAACCAGGCTTTCATGCATAGTGATGTTTTCATTTGTCTTCTCTGTGGGGCTGGATATATTCTAGGCATTTATTAGTATTTTGCGATGAATCAAATTGCATACTCAAGTTCAGGAAACAAAGGGAGATGGAGAAGAAGAGATAAGTGGCTGGAAAGGATTCAGTTAAAAAGGCAGAGGTCACCCCAAACAGTGCATGTAATAGAACTCATGAAAGAAGGAGATGGAGGATGATAAGGACCAAGTGATAGGACTAAGTCATTGTGACAGGCAAGTGAAGACCCCTGAGGACCTGTGAAGGGGCCGTTTCACAAAAGAGTAGGACCGGTCCACCTTAATGGCTTTGTAGTTACTCTGCAATTGTTGTGACAAAATACTCCAACCCAAACAACTTAACAGGGAACGGGTTTACTTTTTGGCTTATGGTTCCAGACAGGATGGAGCCCATCCTGGCGGGCATGGCCTTGTGGCAGCAACAAGAATCTGGCTGTCGCACTATTCAACTTAGGAAGGAGACAGTGAGAACACAAGCAGGGTCGGGCTGCAGACCTCAGGTGCCGCCCCTCGTGACCGTGACCTGCTTTCTCCGGCAAGGCCACACCTCTTAGAGGTGCCCCAGTCTTCCCAAACAACCCCAACGAACAGCTAGGGATGAATGTTCAAACACATATGCCTATGGGGACATGTCACATTCAAACTATGACAGTGTCATCTCTCTGTAATTGTAGCTTTTGGGAGACTGAGGCAGAACGACTGTGAGTTTTAGGCCAGCCTGGAGTACGTAGCGACCTCCATCCAGGTCAGCCTGGGCTATATAGCAAGATCCTGTCTCGAGCAATACAAACACCAATGACCAAAATTAACCAATCAAAATTAAAAAAAAAAAAAAAAAAGGATTTTCTTGCAGCAACGCAAACTGAAACTACAACAGCGACCTGAGTTTTTGTTTCCCTTGTTTGGCATCCTTAGATATCTGCTCTTTCTCCTTTCTAACATGGGGGCAGCAGCACCACCTAAAATCTGTCAAGATGAAGGAATGAGAGCAAAACACTTGAGGAGAATTCAGCAGACGCTGGTTACCTTTCTCCCTGTCACATTGTCTCTGTGTATGATTATTAGTATCTGATCCATATTTCAATGTACACAAAACTGCTAACACTTCAGTATGGTGCAATTGAGCTGGGCTTTCAGATACTTGAGCCAAACATCTCCAGCTTTGGTAGGAGAATCTTGCTTAAACTGTAAGTAATTTCATAGGTTTACTGATGTTAATATTTGAACCATTTACCTAATTAAGATTAGTAAACTGTGAAGAGACATATTGGTTGTGTCAACAGAGAGTCAACTATAAATGTTCGACCTGATTTAAACATTGCTCAACATGTAGAAGTCTTGAGTGTTATATGATATCTTATCAACAGATATAATTGTGTGTGTATATATGTGAGTATACACCTACGTGCCTACAGTCTAGAGGTAATTGTTGTGAGCTGTCTTCTTTACTTCTTCTCCATTTTACCTTTGAGACATGGTCTTTTGCTGAATGTGTAGTGTACCAATTTGGCTACACTGACCTGTCAGCAAACCAGTGTCTTCTTCCAGTGCTGGAATTACATGCTCTCATAGTTAAGCACAGGTGTCAACTTGACTGTTGAGGGTTTGAGCTCTGGGCACAGGTGTAGAGAGTTGATGGTTGAGTTAAGCCCAGAGCAAACCTGAAGGAGATCATCTAGCTGATGGGAAGACCCAGCCCATGGTGGGTGGGATTAGGCCCTGGATAAATCACAGAGAGCTGGTTGAGAGAGTTGGCATCCTTCTGTTCACTTGGCCAGACATGCTGGTCTGGCAAGTAAGGATTGTCCATCTCTCAGCCGTTATGGTGGCCAGTTCCCTCGGCCCTGGTGTTGGTGTGTGCTCTCCTGTCAAGCTGGACTATGAACTGTAACCGGACTATCGTAAGAAAGTAAACTCCTTGTTCCCTTAAGCTGTGTGATGGTCATTTATCAGCAACCATGCAGGCAGACTGCAACACATGCCATCATGACTAGATTTTTGGTTTTGGTGTGTATGCAGGTACCTGTGTGCACATACGAGTGTGTGTTCATGTGTGTGGGTGTAGAAGCGTGTACCGAGTGTGCCTATGGAGGCCCAAGAGTGACTTCAGGAATCATCCCGGATTGGTCGACCTCGTTAGTGCTTCACTCTTGGATTTCCCAGGCTCCACTTTCCAGGGTCAGAGGTACGAGCTGCTGCCATTTCTGTCTAGTGTTTTTATGTGGGATCTGGGATCCGAACTCAGATCCTTCAGCTTGTGAGGCAAAAGCTTAACCCTTGAGGTATCTCTCCAGCTCCTGATTAAAGATTCTGCATTTGAAATTTTGCTTGCTTGCTAGAATCTATTTGTAGCCTTCCCTCTCAAGATCCACTGTGCACTTTTAATCCCTTGCAGATTTTTGCAACAGAACTGTAAAAATTTGGGGTGTCAGATGTGTGTAGTTCGAACTGAGGTCCAAAATGAAGACTGTTTTCTTTTTTTTCATATTTATACACATTAAATATTTATTATGATGAGCTCATTTAGAAAGTATGACTTGGCATTACTGAGTAGTAAATATAAGATTTTTTAATACATTTTTTATTATTTCCGCTCATACAAACTTAATAGGTAGACCAGTTCCCTCCCTCCCTCCTCCTCCCCCTGAACCCCCTGCTTCCCTCTCTCCCTCTGCATCCCCCAGTGCCTCCCCCCCAATTCCCAGAGAGTCCTTTATTGTGTATGCCTAACTCAGAACTGGGTCCTCCTCTCCGATGACGTACAAGGACTCAGTGGCATTTCCCTGAACCCTTTCCCATGTTCCCCTTAAGCATAGGAACACTACTGTGGCTGCTAATCCCTTGCCTCCAAGGATCTTGGTGCCTTTAGCTGATGCTAGACTTCGTGAGGTCAATAGTGTGTTGAACATTGCGCAGGGCATGTAAAGTCCTATTATGATTGCTTTGGCCCTAACTAGCGTGGAGAATCTTGCAAATCATTGCTCCTCCCATCCTTTTGCTCTTACAATCTTACTGCCCCTTCTTCCGCAAATGTCCCTGAGCTTCAGGATGGGGAGAGATTAGGCTGGCCTAGTTCTATGTGGTTGATATAGAGTCTCTGAAGTTCTGGATAGTGGTTTGTTGATTTTCTTTTGCAGTTTTGCTGCTCCTGCAATGCCCTTCACTCCATCCTGCTGGGCACTGTATGTCACCCCCTGGTCAGAGACTAAAAGCTGTTAAACTGGAGTCTTGTTATAATAGCACATTCAAGGGTAGATGTAATAAAAGTAGGAAACCTCAGTGAGGGAGGGGTCAATCACCCATTTGCAAAATGATTACTTTTTATCTGCCAGACTATATGCCGTCCCCTTCTGGTGAGATCATACCCCCTCAGTTGTACATGATCAGGAACGAACGTCTGTGAACTTAACCAGGTGTCTCATTACTTACTTGCATTCCTTGGAGGCCTATTTTCTCTGCTGTAACATGGTCCCCTCTCTCCTTGTGTCTGGTGTGGCCCTCCAACCCCATCCCTCCTGTTCATAATCCTTGCAATTACTGTATTACATAGGTTTACCTTTGAGTGTCTCAATGTGGGCTGGGTGAGTTTGGTACTAGGAGCCACCTATTAGGGAGTATATATGGCACTTAATTTTCTGGGTTTAGGATACTTCACTTAATATAATTGTTTCTAATGACATCCATTTCCCAGCAAATTCCAGTAATTCATCATTTTTGATGGCTGAGTAGTACTCCATTGTATAGATGTACCACAGTTTCCTTATCCACTCGTCAACTGTTGGACATTTGTGTTGATTCCATGACTTTGCTATTGTAAACAGTGCTGCTATGAACATGGTCGTGCTTGTGCTATCGAGGTGAACCTCTGCTGCATGGGGGGCTATTCCCAAAAGTGGGATAGCAGGGTCATATGGCATTTCAATCTTTAATTTCTTTAAGAATCTCCAGACGGCTCGCCAGAGTGGCTGTATGAGCCTGCATTCCCACCAGCAATGTAGGAGAGTTCCCCTCTCTCCACATCCTCTACAGCATTTGTTGTTGTTTGTATTGTGGATTTTTGCCATCCTGACCGGGGTGAGATGATATCTCAGGGAAGTTTTGATTTGTATTTCCCTGATGGCTAAGGAAGTGGAGCATTTTTTAAGATATTTGTTAGACATTTTAATGTCATCCCTGGTAAAATTTCTTTTAAGTTCCAGGGCCCATTTTTTAATTGGGCCATTGTTTTCCTTGGAGTTTAGTTTTCTAAGTTCTTTGTGCACTGTGGACAGTAGAGCTCTATCAGATATGTGGTTAGTGAAGATTTTCTCCCATTCTGTGGGTTGCCTTTGAGCTTGTGTTACAATCTCTTTATCTGAACAGAAGCTCTTTAATTTCACAAGGTCCCAACTGTTGAGAGTTGGTATCAGTGACTGTGCCATTGGATGTCTGTTTAGGAAGTGTTGGCCTAGCCCAATCAGCTCGAGGGAGTTCCCTATCCTTTCAACTATGGTTTTTATAGTCTCTGGCCTTATATCAAGGTCCTTGATCCATTTGGAATTAAGTCTTGTACATGGTGACAAGTAATGGTTCAGCTTTAATCTTCTGCATGTGGAGATCCAGTTTTGCCAGCACCATTTGTTGAAGATGCTGTTCTTTTTCCATTGGATTCTTTGGACCCCTTTGTCAAAGATCAAATGGCTGTATTTTTGTGGGCTTATATCTGGATCTTCAACCCTTATCCATTGATCTGTGTGTCTATTTTGGAGCCAGTACCAGGCTGTTTTTATAACTATGGATTTGTAGTATAGACTAAGGTTTGGTATGGTAATACCTCCAGCAGTGTTTTTGTTACTCAGGATTGTCTTTGCTATCCTGGGTCTTTTGTGCCTCCATATGAACTTTGAGATTGTTTGGTCAACTTCTAAGACTGTTTTCTTATCTCAACTTTCTGTGAGCCATTTAGCGATAGGCTTTAGCGTTTTTGTACTTTTCGTGTTTAAGTTCATTGATAAAACAAGCCCTGAGTGTGGTACTGGTTGTTGATGGATGAGGCTGGTTACATGCCTTAAGGAAAGAATAGGCACAAATAATTCTGTCCAAACATGAATCACAATATTCATGAATTGACAGTGTGCGTTAAGTAAGATGTCTGTAAGTAGGAAAGCTCAGAGCATAAGGTTATGTACAGATCAGCTGATGAAAACATTGTGACTTAGAAACTCACAGCTGTCTGCCTTGTATGTCGTCCAAGAGCAATGCTTCAGTGCCCGTTAATTCAGTTTCATGGAGACTTTCTAGAACATAGCTGCTGTAAAAAACAAGAATTAACTTTCTAAGACAAGCTCTCCTGAGGAGCGTGCTAAGAGTTTTACATGACCTTTCTATTTTAACCGTAAAAGCATCCCGTTAAGGTAGGTCCTGTGTTCATTCCTGTTTCATAGATAAGAAAACTAGAGTGGGATAAGTGTTTGCAACCAGCCTTATAGAAGAAGGAAGTGTTGGCTCAGAACCCCATACCCTCAGCCCCTGTACTATGGTCTCGCCTTGGGCCAGTGTGGTAAACCCTGGAAGCCAAAGCATCTTTGCAATAGAAGGGCTTCCTGAGTCATTAAAAATGACTAGCAGCAAAAGGAAGGACCCAGTTCTGGTATGGATGGTTCCTGAATCTGAGCTGAGTTCATCAGACCAATAAGCAAGTGACATGTATTGGTAAGTAAAGGAGCAGCTTCCTGCAGCGGGAGAGCGCTCAAAAAAACGCATCGTCAAAACTGTACTTTGGTTTGGAGACATTTATATCTAGGCAATTTGTCAATTTGGTCAGGCCCATATGTAAATTAGGCATTGAGTCAAGATGAATCTGACTGCTTAATTTGACTATATATGGGGGAATTCTGACTGGCCAAGGGACAGGATGGAAGAGTGCAGGCTTAGAAAAAAATGACCAAAGAAGCCCACCCAAGCCCCCGAAGAAGGAAGAACAGGGAAGGGCAAAGAGTAAAGGCTGATAGGAGAAACCTCAGAGCTCTTTGGATCTTAGTTTCCAGACTCCTTGCTAGTTCCTTTGGCTTCTATGAAGCTTCTGTGTTCGGAGCGTTGACCACCAGTTTGGCTGGGACAAAAACATTCCATTGTTCTCCTTGGGCCTCTAACCTGGACTTGACTGATTATATACTGGGGCTGCCTTTGGATTAATTCCTACCCCTGGATAAGATAACCACAGTAGCAGATCAGTGAACCAGAGCTAAGAGCTTGTTTTCTGCAGACTGAGAAAGAAAACCACCATCGCTTGCCTTGTCTCTAGATGAGAGTGGTGGAGGATTTGGAATGCAAGGATGGGAGGATACTTTACACAGACAGGTACCTGTTGCTTCTGGATCGGCTTTGGGGGAAGCAGTCCAGCAAGCCTGTGTGTCCCAAACAGAGTGTGGTGGTCCACGATGGTGGGACTTAAGTTTCAAAGTAAGCAGTCTTCTTGTGGGGTTTGCCTGCAATTAACTGATTAGCTTCCCTCATCCCTGTCCACATTCACATGAGAATTGTTCTTTTATTCGAAATCCACAAAAGCTTTGTAGAAATCTGAGATGGTTCATTAAACAGCATTTGTCATTAGTATGCATGATTCGGGGATGTTCAGACCATATCATATAAACTGGTATTAGAAAATAAAGTCTCTGACTAGGCATAGAGGTATATTCTTATAATTTCAGTACTTGGGGGGGGGGTGGAGGCAGGAAGATAAGGAGTTTAAAGGCATCCCTAGTTGCTATGTCATCCTTGGTTGCTAAAGTCATCTATGGTTGCACAGTGAGTTTGAGATCAATCTGCCCTACATGAAACCATTACTAAGAAAAAGAAAAAACAATAGTAGTAGTGGTGGTAATCATGATAATCAAATGCAATGATAATAATAATTCCCTGAACAATGATGGTCCACAAGCAGATTTATCTGCCCGGGTCACTTGATGACATAGTGCTTCTAGCAGACAGCAGCGTCATTAGGCCCCTTGCTGGGACTAGGATCATCTTAGTCCCCGTGGGGAGAGGCTGAAGAGCTGGTGGCTCTGAGACTCAGCTTCGTGAGAAAAAAAGAACAAAAATAGGAAGAGAACCCCTACCCCGTCACAGGGCTTACTCGCTTCCAGAGCATGCCCCTCCCTCCTCTGCCCATCCCGAGTCTTCCAGAAGCCACATGTCGTCACCGATTTATGAATGTGGACAATGAGATTTACATTCCTTTGATTCAATGGAATGATTAAGCCTCTTTGTACTCTGTTCCAAGGCACTGAAATGAAACAACACGTTTTTCTTTTAAAATCCTTTGTCTCTTATTAGCACTTTTCCCCCTTCCAAATTCGCTCCGGGTTTGGCAAATGAAAGAAAGATAAATTTTGCTTTGATTTGGTGATGCAGAGATTGCCCAGGGAATGAGGACGTTAGTTGAAAAGCACAAGGGAACAGAGCAAAGTCAGGACGGAGCTATTTTGGGGCAAATTACCTTAGGTTCCTAAGTCAACGGCTTGTGTAGACTGTAAAGAATTTGTTTTTGCTCCAAATAGTTATTTTTGGTTTTTAACAATAGTGCTTCCTGTACTATGTTCCTATGGCCTTTAAGGTTCCCTAGAGCCAATCTTTATTAAGCAAAGGGATTCGCCTGACTTCGAGTGTAACTCAGCCTGCCTGGAACCGGCTAGTATCTGAGAACCAGATGTTCCTTCCCAGTCTCTCCTTGCCTCTGAATGACCCCACATTTATGCCTTGGTGAATGTCTCACTTAAGAAAATATGAAGGCAAAAGAGACATTGTAAGGAGAGGCTTCGGCATGTCTAAATAAAAGGATTTATTTAATATAGTAGAGGAAAAGGGCAGTAGAGACAGGGAAGGATTTCGAGTCTGGAAGGAAGGAGCTGAAGGCTTCAGATGTGACTCAGTTGGGAAGTGCTTGCCTACCATGCACCAAACCCTGGGTTCACTCCCCAGAACCCCATAAACTAAGTGTGGAACTGTGTAGTTGCAATCTAGTATTGCCATTCCTGTTCATGTTGCTGATACGAATACATGGGCAAACATTCGTTATTCTTGTTTGTGATTCTTGGTTATAATTCATCAGTATGACAGGGGAGCTCACACTATCATCAGGAGAGAGGGAACTGTCACACCATACCCCCAGAAACTGCTGAGAGAGGGACACACTGTCTCACTTGGCAGCCTGCCTGCACCCCTGTATGCCCACATGCCAAACTGGCTCCCTCCATCTTACCTACTTGCCTAGGGAAGATCTCACCCACTGTGAGCTGGCGTTTCCCACATCCATCAGATAACTTCTCAAAGGCTTGCTCAGAACTCGTCTTAATGAGATAATTTTCATAAGTGTGTCTGAAGCTCAGCCTCATGGTCAAGTCCATATTGTATCCAATCGGCCGGCCCACCCAGCTTTCTGGAGGTGAAGCAGAGGATCAGGAATTGGAGGTCATTCTGTGCTATGAAGCCAGTTCAGTCTACACTGAACGGGACCCTTTCTAAAAACAAGCAATCCAGTAGCAAGAAAACAACAAACAAACAAAGGAGGGAACTAACTAGTTAACTAAGGATCTGTAATATTTCTGGAGGTTTCCTATACTCTGGCTATTGGCTCAACTCTCCTGATTCTTCTTCTTCTTCTTCTTTTTTTTTAAGGGAGAAAGGGAGGTTTATTCAGCTTATGGTTCCAGAGGGAAGGTACAGTCTCTCAAAGCAGAGGTGGCATGGCTGGCTGGCCAAAGCTGGAGGAGGCTAAGTCACCGCAGACATCTTGGAAGCTGAGAGCTGCAGACTGCTTGCTGCAAAGGCAGACTTCTCCAGGAGGTAGGGTGGGACTAATCCACCTCAAGGCCCACCCCTTGTGACTGCCTTCCTCCAGCAAGGCTCCACCTCTCAAGGTGCCATGACCTTGCCAAACACATGAGACTGTGGAGGACACATTTCAAACCATGACATTCCACCCCTGGCCCCCACAGGCTCATTGCCATCTCATTGTGCAAACCATACTCAGTCCAACTTTAAAAGTCTTCATAGACTACAATGGTAGTCCCAACAGTCCAAAAGTCCAGAGTCCAAAACTTCCTGTAAAATCAAAACACAAGTTACATACTTCCAACATATAATGGCACAAAATAAACATTACCATTCCAAAAGGAAGGAATGGGGGCATATCCAGGAAAGATCCGTCCATAACAAGACCAAAAACCAGCAGGACAAACTCCAAATCTTATAGCTCCAAGTCCAACAGGTGAGCCTCTCGTTGAAATCATCTCAGTTCCAAAGGGTTTTATTTCCACCCCTCCAATGCAGCTGCCATAGAATACGTTGGTCTCTTGAGATGACTCCTCCCAGGGTATACAGCTCTCCTTGGCAGGTGTCCCATGTTGTGTCTGGAATCTCTAACATCTTTACTTCTCAATGACAAACCAGGCTTTAACTCTACATCACAAACTGCCCTTCTTGGGCCTCTAAACTGCAGGCTTCTTGCCTCATGATGCCTGGATTCTGCCAATTTTTGAAATCTTGGAGGAGGACTCCATGATCTCCTCCCTCTTGCGTCACTGATGCCTCTAAAACCAGAACTAGGTGGATGACTTTGCCAAGACTGGCCCCCTTGAATCACAGCTGATTCTGCTTCTCTATGTTGACCATCTCTTTCACTCTTGGCCAGTTGCTTGGTAAGAGAAGCCAACTCTTGCTTTGGAACTCCACACTTCAGCTCCTGTCTTCTGAAAGGATTTGCATTCTTATGAGTGGAGCCTTGCCTGAGGATTTTGCCCTCAAGCTAGGGCCTCTCCTAGTATTCAAATAGCTAATCTCTACAACAGCCATTTTGTTCTCTGCTTCTTCCTGGTTCAACTCTTTAAGTTTGCCATTGTACTTTTCATCATTGGATCTTACAGTTTTTGCTTCTTCCTGCCTGATTCTTTGCTCTTTTTCATAACTCTGAAGACATGGTTCCAGAGGGAAGGTACAGTCTCTCAAAGCAGAGGTGGCATGGCTGGCTGGCCAAAGCTAGAGGAGGCTAAGTCACCGCAGACATCTTGGAGGCTGAGAGCTGCAAGACTCTCCTGATTTCTTCATAAGGTCATGTTGACAAGCAAGATCCCATGAAGATTTTGTGAGATCATTACAGTTGAACCAGCCATCCTACTGAGGACCACTGAGGACAGGAGCCTGACCACCTCCCTTCAGAAGCTGCAGAGGACGGCAGAAGGGCCAGCTCTTGGGGTCTGGGAATGTGACGCCCAAGTCTGCAGGATGGAATTAGTGTTGTTCTCTACTTTGTGTTATCACAGAGGATTTGGGTGAGGAGCAATTGCAATAACACATGTGAAAAATGCTTTGGGAAATGGGAGATGTCTGCAGAGGTGAGAATTTAAACTGCCACAGGCTGTTCACAGGATTGGGAGTTTCTGCTGATTTGGAAGCTTTGAAAAAAGAATACCCCTCTTACCGAGCTTTGAAAAAATCCAACACCTTTTCTCAAGCTCCATCCCCAGCTGACAAGGAGCAAAGCCCGGGATGTTTTCATTTCTTTTTTCTCAACAGGGAGAAATAAAAGCTTATAAATCCTGAGCTGTGCAGTATGACGATGATTGTGGTGGACATAGCTACTAAAATAGATCTCGAAGGAGAAGTGGGGATGCTTTTGCTCATGCAGTGGGGTACACTTGGAGCAGACTCCCTCAGACTGTGGCTTCTCCTTAAGGGGACAGTTTGGACTATTGGTGATAGTTCTTTCATGAAAAGGTGAGAAAATAAACACATTTTTTAGGGAGTCTGTTTGTATCAGGGATGGGTAGATTTTCAACACCTGCGTGGCCCCATGAAGGTTCTGGACTGTTGGTCCCCGTCGGGTGACCTTTTGTCTCCAGGGGGACATAAAGAGACATCTGGTTGCCCCAGATACTGAGGGAGTTGGAGAGACCAAAGAAAGGACCAAGTGGTGCTTGGTGAGCTGAGGTTCCAGGGTTATTTATGAGAGAGTAGGGGTGATTCCGAGGCAGCCCACCATCGGAAAGGGCCAGCACAAGACAGCCGTGCTACTGAGAAGTCCCGCCTCCACCCGGTTGCTTACCTCTATTTAAATGAATGAATTGGAATGAGTGTATTTCTGAGACGGGGTTTCATGTCTCCCCGACTAGCCTTGAGCTTTCTATGCGGCCGAGACTGACCTTGCACTCCCGATCCTCCTTTTTGCCACATCCGTTTCCTGTGGTGCTGGGGAATTGAACTCGGGGCTTCGTGTGTGCTAGCCAAGCACTCTACCAACTGAGCTCAATGGTTTTTACCTCCTCTGTAGCAATGGCTGGGAGGGACCTTAGGCTAGGCCAGGAAGTGATCTCCCAAAGGCTTGATGAATGAATCTCAGGACTCTCCTCATTCCTTCATAAGGTTACACTGACAGGCGTGATCCCTTGACGATTTTGTGCGATCATTACAGTTGCTCTGCTTCGGGATGGTGAATCAGCCATCCTTCTATAGTTCCACTGAGGACAGGAGCCTGGCTGGAACAGAGGATCTGGAAGGTTCCACCGCGCCAAAGCAGCTTCCAGTAACCGCACTGCCTTCTATATCTACTCTGAATAGGTTTGCCTGCCTTCTCCCAAGGGTGTCTTCACTGCGCTCCTCTCCCAAAGCAAACAACATGCTTAATCAACCAGCTCTGTTTGAAACTTGCAAGAGGAGCCAAAGTATTTGTATTGAAGTTTTTGCAATCCCAAGGAGAGAAAGAAGCAGCCGTGTGCGGCCTCGGCTTTAGTCTAAAGATCAATGGAGAATGAATGCAGGCAGCCTTGCCGAGCACACCATCATGCGGAGCCGCTCCTGCGAATCAGCCTTCGTTTAATTTGCAGATCAGAGCAGCTAGGAAATGTCTGGTCTCTACTTCTGTTCACTTAGCCCTCAAGGACCACGGCTGACTGAATCAAAGGAACAGCAAATACTCCTTCAGTCTGGGATCGGTTCACGCCCGGCCTCTCTCCAAACCACCACTTCTACTAGGATTGCCTGGGACACAGTGGGACATTTCAAAACAGAGTTCTCCAAGAACATTTCGAAGCAGGACGCAGATGCACATTGATTATTTCCAGCTGCTTCTTAAATCCAATGTGATTCCAATCTCCAACCTTTTTTTCCTTTTAATAAAGTAATTGCCAGTTGAAAAATATCCCTACATTAGGAAAAAAAAAAATAACAGGCCCAAAGCAAATTGCACATGTTTTCCTCATGATACAATAGAGAACGTGTAATAAGTTCATTAGCACTGTGCCTGGATTTGAAGGGTTTGAACCTCGGTGAAAATTCACATATTGAGGAACTATTTAAATGCAAGAGATGGTGTCTATATCATGAGCTATGTGGTTTGGCCCCGTGTCTTTGTAATTACTCTGACTTTCATAATTACTGAGACAGACAAGTATAGGAAATAGCTTAGGAACCTGAGACCTCCAACTGGCTTGAGCTAAATCCCCCAACACTTTTCTGGTAATGACACACGTGACAGCTTCAGTTCTTTACCTGCATGCCCTATGCCTGCTCCCCCCCCCACTATGAAGAATGCATCCAGAAGCCCAGGCCCTGTGTCTGTGCTCGGTTCCTAGTGCACCCCTCTCTAAAACAATGGAGTAGGTTTCTCCTCCCTTAGTGATCATCAAACTTAAACATTTCTATTCAGATGTATTTCCCCCCACGTCTGGTAGAAAGAATGAAAGTCCATTTTGTTCTGAACTGTTTTGGAGGTACATTCACGAGAAGGTTAGAATAGATTGTCAAGTAACCTCTTAGGAAAACTCCCTATTTACCACATAGCTAGGTGTACACATGCCTAAAATCAGCTGTGTCATGGGAAGGACATGCATAGTCAGAAAGATGTATAGATAACCTAGTCTATGAAAAAGAGAACCGCCCAAATTATACCTCTTAGTAAGCAGCTGCTCTCTGTCCATCAGGTACCATGGAAAGAGACCCTGGCAGGAGCCTGGCACTTGGGAGTCTCTCCACTCATGAGTCTTGATGCCTTCTTGCACTACGTCCTGACTTGGCCCACAGCTTGTTTGGCATAAAACTTTTCGCTGCCGCTCTCACCATCTGTGTGGGATTTCATATCATTCTTGAATAAAAAAGGCCAAAAATCTAGAAACACTCAGCCCCGACCCTGAGCACCAGCATAAACGTATTTCTTTCTGATGTGCCCCTTTGTCTGAGCGATCGTCAAGTCAGCAGAAGACGTGCCGTGGTTGGCTGCCGATCATCGCTCACAGGGTCTACGGGCTCCTTCCATTGTCTTGGTTCACTGTCCTCTCTGTGAGCTATGATCTGAGTCCATTCTCGCCCCTCCATTTTTATAATTCCTTGGGTTCTCAGTTCTCATTTGGAGTCTAGTCACAGCCTTCTGAGGCCTTTTGCTTTATCTTGGCTCGCCTGGGATATCCTTGTCACACACTGCTTATCTAACCACAATGGTCTAACCTGTGACTATGTCTTACAACTCTGAGTTGCTCCTTCCTGAACCCGGGACCCAACTGTCTCAGCTCTGCACGTGATGGACCATGAACTGATCCCTAGTGGTTTTTAAGTTTCACCTCCTAAATTCTGGGGACGTGCCATTTACTTTTCTACCACTGTCTTCATCTTCCTGCTTTGTTAGGCACAGTGGTGGCCAGTCACTTTTATCTACTTTTATCACTTAGATATGTATATCTCCTGATTTGGGGGAGCACTAACAGTTGGGAGGTGGTAGAGGAGCCCCACTTTTAGTGACTAACGAGAGCTTTTATCCCTTCCCAAGAATCTGCCTGCATCCTGTATCGATTCCTCTGCACCAATGAAGGCTAGCTGGCCACGTCAGTTCTACAAGCCCCAGACAGTGAGCTGAGATCGTTAGTAGGACTGTCTCCCGGCTCAAATTTCCCTGCCACGAGTCCACAGAGACGTTTATCTTGGGAGCTCCCTGGGACAATGCTTCCATTCAGGCGCTTTAGAGTCAGCTCCGTAGTAGACCCGATCTGCGAGCGCTCCTTTTCTAGGAGCTGCTGTAGCATTTCTTATATGTGGGTAGAATAGGATTCATTCCGTTACAATGACTTGGCACTAGATAATTGGCTCTAAGAGGGCAGGAAGTAGCTCTTCCCAATGGCCTCACAGCACCGGCTATGTGACATTGACTCAGCAGTGACCACATAGCTGTTACTGGCTGAGTAGGAACTCCCTTCCCGGACCTATCTCATGCAGCAGTACAGCTCTGGGCAACAGTCCTCCATGGAGTTCATGGAGGACCCCAAGGCAGAAGTTAAAGAAACAAATCTCTAGAGAAGCAGGCTTGCCTGACCCTGGGTACCCTCCGAGGGAGAATCCGCTGAGTGCAGACAGCCCCTTATTGAACCAAGGCGAAGAGAACTGAATTGGGATTCATTGAAAATTTGCTTTGGATGAGGGAAAACCCAGTCAGAAGCATTCAGAATTCTGATGAACACCCATTCACCCATATGCATGAAGCATAGCATGTGTCTTTTTTGGCATGTGTGCATGTGTGTGTATGTGTGTATGTATTTATGAATATATGTATGTATGTATGTGTCTGTGTGAATCAGAGGCACTGTGTGTATGTGTGTACCTGTGGAGGCAGACCCAAGAGTGACCTTGGGAATCTTCCTGGATTGCTCTACCTCCTTTTGGCTTTGCTTGGGATTTCCCAGGCTCTGCCTTCCGGGGCCGGAAGTGCAGGCCTCTGCCATTTCTACCCAGCATTTTTATATGGGATCTAGGATCGGAATTCACAAGACTTATCCCCTGAGCCAGCTCTCTAGCTCTATTTTTCAGTACATTACAAATTCATAATAATCTTGCACAACAGGGTCCTTTTGGGACCAGTGTCAGGAATAAATCATTAGCACGGCCATTGTAATTTTATTATTATTGTTAACGGTCCTTTAGAGCAGTCAAAGTCAAATTAAAAAAATTAACCTCCTTAGTCTAATTTACATGTACAAATTTACATTAATTATAAAGAAAGGGCTTTCTATGAAAAGACTTCTTTAATTTAAGTTACTTAAAATTAGGATGGATTTTTTTTTTGGCTGTGTTTTCTTCCCACATTACCCTCCATCAGCCTCTTCCTCTTCAGAGGCTTCCTTTCTACCCCAATGTCTCTTTTTATGTATGTGTCCCCACTAAGTCCAATGCAGCTGCTTATTTCTGCATGTGTCTAAGCAGGATTTTGTAGGATTTGCTTGTATATTAGGGGCCATGTAGGTTTTCTAACTTACTCCCCATACACAGTGAAATTTGCATGTATCAAAGGGATCAGACATTCTTTTCCTTGACTGCCCAAACTTTTCTAGGCTGGGTACAGAGAAAGAACAAATCCCACGTAGTTGTTTTAAATAATTCTTTGTAGTCTTAGTTTCACTCTAGAAATAACATTCCATAAGCAACCCCACACATAGCTCTTGGACATTTATGCATATTTTTATACATTTAGAACAGCGCTGTGTGTGATAGAAGCATTCCCTGTCTCTGCTGTGTAAATCACTTTTTTATTTGTAAAATTAAAATTAATTCTAATTTAATTTAACTTCGGTTTATTTAACTTTAAATGTCCTTGTGTGGCTAGTTGCCAACGTATCAGACAGGCATCCTTAGGATCTTGATCCAAGCCAGAGTAATCTGACTGTTCAGAACCTTGCTTCCTCTCTGTCTCAGAAGGCAAATGTGTGCGTGTTTCTGCAGCATGGATGGGCCACAGCTAACCCAGCTTGGCTCTCCCTCGCCTTTGCACCCATGCGGGATCTTAAGTTCTGCTAAGGGCTGGCGATGTCAGTAGCCGGTGATGTGTTTCCCTAACCACATGAAGGCCTGGGACCACGCCCAGCTCTGCATATGCTGGGCATGAAGTGACCCAGATGTAATCCCAGCACTCAGGACAGGGGGGCAAGAGGCTGAGAAGTTCAAGGCCGATAAATAAATAATAAAACCCCACAAAGTTCAGATAAGACACGTGATTTTTCAAACGTTATTTGGATTAGCTGATCCTAAGCAGTTCAGTTAGAAGTCCTTGAATACTTAACATTTGCTGGGCTCTTGGACAGAGTGCTGCAGGGAACAGAATTATTCTGTCAAAGTTCTGAAGACCACTCCTTGTGTCTCCCTCCCTCCCCACATGCCCAGCCAGCTCACCATGACATTTCTTTTGGTCTGTGACATTGTTCTAGGTACTCAGAGAGACCTTTTCTACTTAGAGTGCTTGATAGCATTTGAGTGACGGTATCTGAGGCAGGCAGATACCCTCATCCCCCATTGCCCCACTTGATGGCTATTAAAAGGACAGAAAAACGTCAAGATTCTTAGAGAACATGGAGAGAGGTCAGATTCCACAATTCTCTTTTACTATCCTAATTCTATGGAACAAAACTAGGACTTGGTGCTCTCCCATTCCTAGCAAACTGGAGCTTAGTCCACGCAAATGCAGAAAACCCTTTGGGAGTAGATTCATCTCAAGGCACATTTACCTCAGAGCCACATACATGCCCCACACAGATGCCAAAGGCCCTGATGTAATTCCCGGCGCTCAGCAGATACAGTTAAAGGCAAAAATCCCACGACTCACTGGCTCCTCAACACAGAATGCCATAATTTAATGTGCTTAATTTGACATGGTCCCTGATTTTAAATAATCTGCTTGTATTTAACCATAAAAGTCATTACCACAAAGTAATGGGATTGACTTTTATACAGTCACCATAATGTATTTTCCTGTTCAAAAAAAAAACAGCTCTGTTGAGCAAACTGCTTGGTTTACTGAGGCTTGTCTTTGCTAAATGTGTTTTTGGATCTCTCTTCTGGGCACAGAACAAACACATTCTTTTGAGGAGTCTCCAAGACATTGAATCCGTTTCACTATTTGATGGCCGGGGGGGGGGATTTGCCTTGGAAGAGCAGCCGGTGGTAAGGAGCATCACATATATTCAGAAGTAAGTAGGTTTCACATCATCTTCTGAAAGGAAAGCTAGGAGCCATTGAGAATCACTCCAGTGTGGAAAAGCGAGGATAGGAAATTGGGGATCCAGCATTAGCCCAAATCCTGTGCTTTATGTCATGTGATTGAATCTTCCCAGTAACTGTATATCAGTGCGCATGTAAAGATCCTCTCTCCGAGGTTTCCCTTAGGCACTTGCCTAAGAGATGGAGTGCTGATTGACTCATGACTCTCGTACACTAGTTATAGCACATTAAGCCAGGGATCAGGTATTGGCAATGCCCTGCCTTCCCCTTGTAGGTGACAGAAAGGGCAGGGCCTGGCACCTGTTCGCCAGGTGAGTCAGCTTGGTATTCATTCCACTGAACCGGTCTTGCTGCCTTCAGGCCACACATCTTGCTGCCAATCTCCTTCCTCTAATCGCTCTCCTTGTCTCATGATTTTTCCTGGAGAGATTATTTCTGTTAACCCCAGATAAGTCAACAACAAACCAAAGAAATGATTCCGTCCAAGTCTAGCTCACTGAACCAATGAGCTCATGAGGGTTCCTTACAGGGACAAGGGTGCCCTGGGCAGGTGCCTTGCGAGGGAGCCGTCTCAACATGGCCGCTCACAAAACCTACATCTCTGGAGTCCCCAACATGACTTTCAGGCAGCTGCACCTCCAAAGTGTCTCCTCTCCCCCTGCAATTGCTTAATGCATACGTAACCTTGGGAAAGGGGTCTTGGGGGTCTTGTGAGTTTTGAAAGCATCCTGAGTTTTGATGGTTGTTGTAAGTCTTCCCAGCCTCTCGGGCTCCCTTCTCTTTACAGAGGAATGTTTCAATCTAGAAGAAACAGCTACCCAACAGCACTCCATGGCATTAGCAGAGGGTGAAAAAAATTGTATGAGGTTGCTTTGAGCTTGATATAGGAGAACGGGGTTGGCTTAACAGAGTCATTCTGATTAGTTCTTGAGGTATTGGCTGTGTATAAAGTGTTTCTGTGTCTCTCTTTGTCAGAATGATTTGTATGAAGAGCAGCCCCAGAAATGGAGAGAGACGAGGCTGCTCTCTCTTACAGTCTTCTGGTCCGGCCATCATTGATAATTGTGTGTCACCCTTTACTTTACAGTCATGGAAATCCACACTCAGGGAGGCTAAGTGGCTTGCTCCAAATCATGTGCTGAGTTGCTGTAAGCTTGGGTTAGATGAGGGTCTGTTGGCATCGGTGTGCTGGGCCTGGTAGCACATCTTCTGAGAGCCAACTGCCTTGCCTTGTGCAGAGAACAGCAGGGTGACATCATGAACCGACCACGATGGGTACATTCACCCCCATGGAAACGGGCAAATGTTGCACACCAGCCCTTTCCAAACTTCCTTAGCTGGAGAGTTAAGAATGCACCAGAACAACGTGACAAACAAAAGCCATTTATGCCAGTGGGTTTATGTGACTTCAAACTCCACATTCTTTTCATTGTTTCTTGTTTGCCATCTCATTAACAGCGATGTGGGCTGGAGACAATAGAGTTTCTACAGATAGGATCATTTGGATCGCATGTATGATTGGTAAGGCCTATTCAATGGGGGTGTGATATCAAGACCAGTCGTTCAAAAGAGAAACTTCACAGTCCAGAATGTTCTTTTGTGCTCAGCCTCTGTGACTCTGCACACATACCAAAAGGATGGGAGAGTGTGGTTTAGTGGGTGACCGTCCCAACTTGTGCTCTACTAAATGTTTCTGTGACCACTTCTCAGTTCTTGTACATAATGCAAAAGAGCTCATTCATCTACAGGAGTTCACGTGGAAACCAGTGTGAATTCCATTCTGTAACTTGATCGCTAGGTGCCTGGCCTTGGGCGAGCGGTTAAACTTTTCTGTGCTCTCATTTTTAAATCTGAAATAGGATGTTATGATCCTTGAAGTAAGGGACAGGAGATGGGATGTGAGTGTAAAAGCTCTACCACTATGGTTCTTAGTAAGTGCTGGATGGACTATGGATTCCAAATGTGAACTTGGAAGAAACTGAGTTCATCTGTGGCAGATAGTTGCATTCCCATATCATCCTGGATTCAGTGCTATATAGACTTGCCTGTGCTCTCAGTGAGGAAATGTGCTCTTAACAGGGAGTATATCCTTATTTTAGACGTTTATATTGGGTATAGTGAAAAGGATGAAGGAAGGTACTCTAAGCTAGTGCATGCTGCAGTTGTGCTTTTGAGCGTGGGATCCATGGATCCCTAAGCTTTAGTTCCCCCCATGTAGGGTAGAAATTGGCATGGAGAGATGGCTCTGGGGTTATGACTCTGCCTCACAAGCAAAGGAACTTGAGTTCAGATCCCGGATCCCACATGAAAATGCCAGCCAGAAATGGCAGCAACCTGCATTTCTAGCTCTAGCAGGTGAAGCCTGGGAAATCCCAGAGCCAAGCAAAAAGGAGGTAGAAACAATCAAGGATCTTTCCAGAAGCCATCCAGAAGGCATCCACACAGTGTTCTCTGATATACACACACATAGACACAGACACAGACATAGACACACAAACACACAGACACACAGACACACACACAAGAAATGAAAAAATATAAATAAATCTTAAAAAAGCATTGTTATCTATCTTCTAAACTGTTAGGATAAGTAGATTTACACAAACTTACTCATACGTCTCTTGATGTATAGTTCAATGTAGCTACTGAATGTTTGTTGCTTTTGCTATCATAATTATGGATTCCCTCTCTCTCTCTTTCTTTTTCTTTCTCTCTCTCTCTCTCTGTGTGTGTGTGTGTGTGTGTAAGAGGGTACTTGAAGTGCGTGTGCCTATGAAGACCCAAGGACGACCTAGGGAATCATCTTGAATTGTTCTGCCTCCTTACTGCTGTGCTCCAGGGTTCCCAGGCTCTGCCTTCCAGGGCCAGCATTACAGACTGCCACCATTCCCACCCAGATGTTCATGTGGGACGTGAGATCTGAACTCAGGTCCTTTTGCTGGTGAGACAAAAGCTTTAACGATGAACTCTCTCTCCAGTCCCTTATCACGAATACGTATTTTTTAAAATCTGACATAGTGATCTACACGTGTCTGAATCTGACATAGTGATCTACACGTGTCTGGAGGACAAGTTTATTCATGGGCAGACCTTCTGGTGAGTGTTAAAAGTTGGATAGAGTCCAGCGAGATCCTCCCAGATTCTTACCTTGATGCAGGTCCACTCCTGATGTAACTACAGAGACAGTTAACATGAAGTTCTTATGAAACAAAAGAGGAAAAGCAAGTTGACTCCACACGATCAAGACCAGGATTAGCATATACAACGAAGGTAATCCCATCGCTTGTTACTGTTGATATTTGGGGTGATGGCATAGGAATTGTACTTATTTTCCGGGCCCGTTGCTCCCTAGAGACAGCATGTGGAAGGGAAGTGGAATAGTTGGCGCCACTGAGGTTACTGACAGCAAGGCCAGCCCAGAGATCAGAGTGGACAGGCAGCTTCCTCTGTGTGGGGTCCATGTGCAAAGATGCACTTGCTTATGCCCCTCAGGACAAACGACGCCCTGCCAATGTTTCAGCCTTTTTGAAGAATTTCCTCCAGTGTTGAGAGACTTAGAAATTAGATGGAGAAACTTGCATCATGAATGACTTGGTTGCAGGTCTGTCTCTTCCTGTTCAGCAGGCTCCCTGCTTTCTCTGACCCCTCTCTGACCCAGATTTATCTGGATTCTTCCTGGACACTGTCAGATAGTGAGGCGTGGCTGACCTTTCGCACAGACCCCCAACTCCCTAAAATCGATGATGTCATTGAAGGATTGTGATGGGAAAAAAGAAGGAAGGGTCAAGTTCCAACTCTAAATCTCAGTGTCTTGGTGAGTTCACCTCCCCCGCCCCCCAGTGCCAGCGTGTCTGTCCATCAGTGGGGGGTGTCGACCTGAGCATGAGTGGTAAAGCTTTTCTCCCTAGAAAAGACCATAGATGTGGGCATTTCCTTTCTTGGGGTCCCAGAGCAGGCTTACAACTCTTGCTTGACTTGTTGCCAGTGCTACTTTAAATTATAAGACCAAGTCCCAATTTAATGTGGTAGAAAAAACTTAGTGGTTCTTTCTCATTTGTCCTGAGTTATGTCATAGCTACTTAGACCATTTCTACTTGCATCACCCTTTTCTAAGAGAGAGAGAGAGAGAGAGAGAGAACACAGGAGGAAGAAGAGAAGAGGAAGAAAAGGAGGAGAAGAAGGGTAAGAGGAAAGGAGAGGAGAGGATGAGAGGGGAAGGGAGGGAAGGGGAGGCAAGGGGAGAGGGAAAAGTCATATGTATTCCATAATGTACAGTTAGAGATCAGAGGACAGTTTTTGGGAATCAGCCTCTCCTTCCACCATGTGAGTTTCTGTCAATCAAACATTCCTCGCCAGGTTCGCAAGCAGGTACTTTAGCCACTGAGCTATCTCTCTCTGACTCCTCCAACCTTTTTGTCTGAGAATTTTTCGAATGACTCTGAGTAGGAAAATATTACAAGTCTTGTTTTCTGGCACTCAGTCATTTATGTTTCTGTAAGAGCTGAAAACTTTGTAGGTACCATAAAACCATTGCAGTTCCCAAGATGCCCCGGTCTCAGATCTGAGCTGAGTTTCAGGGTGAGTTGGCATCGATGTGACTAAAGAGTACGGGAATGTTTGGAACCAAGGTCAAGCAAAGATGATCAAAGTAACAAGGGAACAGATATGCCCTGGACTCATTGTTCATTTGATTTTGAGAGGATTTTTAGTTGTTTTACATTTAGATACTTCTACTACTGTCAGACTTTGTGACACCCCCTCCCCCACCTCAATTCAGTGATGTGACTTTATGGGAGAGTTCAATCCACGTTTGGGATGCAGGCAGTCACATGATCAGATGCCGTCTATTCACATTCTCCTCTGATGGAATCGCTAAAATTTTAACTCCCATCAAACCATGAAGTATTCTGCATTCTAATACCACGGTAGCTTTGGTTCTTTCCAAATGGCCTGCTGCAGAGGTGTGCAGTTTCTAAGCTAATGCCTTGGATGAAAGAAGTCCTTGTTGAGTTTACACTGACAGAGGCCTCGTGACTTCAGTTCTAAATGCTTTGGGCCTGTTTATATGTCCTTGTTGGGGGAATCAGCAGTGATTTTTTTCCTTTTCTAGGAAGAAACGAGCTGGTGTGAATGACATTGGGTGCACGGTGGTCACTGACCTGGGTTCAGGTCTCCTGTCGATCTAAATGGACCCCGGGCAGAGTGACCTCTAAGCAGACTGTTTCTCAGTTCCTGGTGGGATGGCGCCCGGCCTCTTCAGTTAGTGCAGTGAAACAGCCAGCTGCCTCGGGGGCTTCTGTCGTGATTCGTCACTGTCCTCGACCTCCGCCCCTGGCAGGCTGGCATCTGAGACCCCTTTCAGTGCGGAGGACATGTCATTGTGCATATGAACACAGGCGCCCTCCACGATTCACCTGACTCCATCTATTTTTTTTTTTTTTTAAATCAAGAAGCTTTATTCTTTGCCAGTTTTTTTTTTTACTTTTTATTCTTTTAGAGTTTCATATATGGCTATAGTGAATTTATAATATTTTTATACCCTAAACAAACCTGAGTCCCATCCCCCTCTTGTATTCCCATTACAACCCTTCTTCTCCTCTGCCAGACTCCCTTCTGCTTTCAAGTCTTTTTGCATGCGTGGCGTGCTGGGTTTCCTCGGTGTTGTTTGTGATGGTGTGTGATGGTACTTACTGGAGCATAGCTTGTGTATCAGTGGTATACCACTGAAGAAAGCAGCACAGGGTCTCTTGGCAAGTAGGCTGAGCTGGCCAACCTGTGAACTCCAGGGATCCGTTTGACTCTGTCTCCTAGTGTCCAGATCACAAGCATGAGCCATCACACCTGGATTTTTATTAATGTGAGTTCTGGGGTTTGAACTCAGATCCTCATGCTTCTAAGACAGCTCTTTATTGACTGAGCTGTCTCCCTAGCCCTTATTCTACTACTTGAGTGCAAACATTTTCATCTTTACTTGCCTGATCTTTGTGTCTGAATGTCTGAATGGGTTTTGTCTTATAAACCTGAGATTATCAATGCTTATGTTCCGCTTCACTTCTGAGCAGACGCTGAAGAAAACCAAAGTACGTGTGAGCCAGTCCTTTCACATATATTATCCTGCGCGCGTTCCTGACGACTCGAAACCTTTTCCTAAACCAGACACAGTCCATCTGGTAGGGCTGCCCTTCTGATTGTGAGGTCTAGATGCTGACAGATGTCTGGTAAATTCAGCACTTCGCCATAGCCTCTGTTCCACAGTGCCCTGGAGATAAGACGGAATTGGTAGAACGAATCATCCTCGACAGCCCGTGGACTCCAGGACTTAGTGTGTCTTTATCTTCAGGCCTGTTTACAAAGAAAACGCATTTGGAAGGTTCCCAAAGGAACGGGGTTATTTCAAAATGGCATATGGCGAAATGTTACGCGAGTTTCAGCCGGCTTAGTTTCTTGCTGCTATGTTACAAAGGAAAAGTGCTCTTAAAAGCCCTTTGAGTTTAGCCTTTGAGTTTGGCCTGTTAGTTTTCTGGCCAGGCTGTGGTATTAACTATGTCTGCTGTCTGGGGTGGGAAGGGTGGTGTACAAAAATCAGTGTGACCTCCGGTGGGGGGGGATGAGACTCTCCCACAGGGGTCCCAGGACTAGGGTCTCCTTGGAAGTAAAGGTGTTTGTCTCTTTCTCCCAGCTTGGGGGGAGGGGTGGAGCACAGACCCAGAGCAGAGGTGGAGCAGCGTACGGCGTCGCAATGCTTGCTTTTGCAGAACATCGTTGGAATTGCAGAGGAGAACAGCATGTCCCCATGTAAAGATGGTGCGTGTTTTGGGTGGTGTTTTCCAAAGGCTTCTATGCTGAAAGGTTATCATATAGTAAAGGGCTGCTCCCCAGGGTGGAGTTTTAGGGAAATGGCGGAATCTTCAGGAGGTGGGCCACATGAGAGGAAGTTACGTCACTGGGGGTAGGACTAGGACAGTTCATCTTGACCGTCAACGTGACACAATGTGGAGTCCCCTGGGAGAGGGGGCTCTGAGGGGTATTTTTTTCTGGATCGCTCTAATTGACGTGGGAGGATCCTTTTCATTGTGGGCTCCAGGACTGTCCCCGTAAAGGGAGGAAGCTGACGGCGTACGGGCAAGCCAGCATGCATTCATTCCTGTCGCCACACTCTGCGTGTGCCGTGAGCAGCTTCAGGCTCCCAACTGGGAGGCTTCCCGGCAGTGCTGGGCTATAACCTGGAATCGCGAGCCCAGTAAACGCGCAAGTCGGTTTCTTGTCAGGTACTTTGTCGCAGCAACAAGATAGGACAGGAGGTGTGCCCTCGAAGGACCCCCGTCTCCCAGCCTTTCTCTGCTTTTCTGGTTCATTCTGTGAGTCCTTTGCATCCCCGTGTTTGCCATCACTGCTGACTGGCACCCTTGCCAGATGCCCAGGGCAGTGGAACCAGCCAGCGTTGGACTGGAACCACGTGGACCTCGAGCTTTTCTCTCTGTAAGCTGGTGGTCCCAAGGGCGTCATTGTAGAAACGTGAAGTGACTCATGCAGATGACGTGCACATGCTCGAAGCATTTCTTATTATGTGTTTTTTTAACTAGCTGCCCATTGATGGTTGAATGGACGAATGGTTGTATAACTGTTAATATAATAATATCCAGTGATAAAGAGGAATGGGAAGCATGTTACTGCTCCGACCACAGAGCTTTGAGAAATGCTGCACGCACGGTGGCACTCTGTGAGTACTCGTGACGTGATCGTGTGACACGTCCCCGAGACTTCTGGTCCCATTTCCCACTGGATATCATGCTGGAGACTGGGATTTTCTGTCTCCATTCCAGGTAGTTGTAACGCAAGTGGAGCAGGCACAGGTGGACAGGCAACCGGCATCTCACCTGTCATTCGGGTTTGCAACTGCGGGCTAGAGCGAGGAGCTGCTGTATAAGCATGAGAACCGGGTTCAGATCCCGGCAGTCGTGTAAAAAGCTGTATGCGACCACGCGACTTTGTGACCCCAGTGTTGCGGTAGGTAGGGACAAGAGGATTGCTGAGGTTTGCTGGTACCAGCCTTGCTCTGGGTCCAGCGACAGACCCCGGCTCACAGGAATAAGGCGAAGAATGATGGAGCACAATTTCCCACATCCCCTTTGGTCCCTGCGCAGACATATGGGTGTGCTCATCTACACACATGCGCAATACATGCACATAATAATGCACGCATCACACACCATACCATACCAAAATACTCATCTGTGCACCCACATGGACATATAGTACACACATTTGCATATACCATATACTCCTCTAAAGACATATACATGGCACTGTGCACATACCAGACACGTACATATGATGCAAATACTTATGCATGCACATATACACATACCACACAAATCCAAATACACTTGATTATATGCATACAGCCCACCCCCACAATGCTTACACATGCACATATGCATACAACACCCCCAAATATTTATACCTGTGCACGTGTACACACTGCATGTACACGCAGGCACACACACAATGCACATAGAGCTAAAGTTGTTAAGCTGTTTAATAAGAAAATTAAAGTTGCTTAGAGTAAGAGCAAGAGAAAAAGATCAATGGCTAAAGGAGAAATTTGGTGAATGACAGAACTAGTCCTGTTGATACTAGTGCTAATTGCCACTGAAGTCCTGCTTTTGACTTTCGTTTGGTGACTGTGTCTGTTTCACAAATTCTCAGTCAATGGGGATGGTTATGAGCATAGTTTCTTTTTATGATTTCTCATCTCATCCTTACATACTGATGTGGTTTATTTAAGTGCAACATTTCCCCAATATAAACAACAGCAAAAGCTTCTGTTTACTGACTTCTTAAAGTTTCCAAAGCCCTTGCTTATTCCCCCCCCCCTTTTCTAAAGCCTTGTTTACTTATCCTTGTTGAAGAGGATACTTGCTTCAAAGAGATTAAACTCCTTGTTACAAAGTCGAACCGACAGCCTTTTGAGGGTATTATGGTCTGACAGGCTTGGGATTTAAATGCTTGGATGTCAGATGGTGTTCATTTGGGGGGTTGTGAGAATTTAGGAGATGAGAGTCAGGCTAAAGAAAGCAGATCCCTGGATTGGAGATTCCTGGCTACTTCCTGTCTGGCTTTCTGCTTCCTGTCTCACAAGAGGTGAAGAATTCCTCCATCTCCAGCTCTCATACACAGGGCCAGGCAACCGCGACAGGAGCCCTTTGAAACTGTGAGCCTGAATAAATCCTTCTTCCTGTAAATTATTCAGGTATTGGGTCACAGCAGTGCAAAGCAACCAACATGGAAGGAAAAGGGCCCAAGGCCGGAAAAACACCAGCAGCCTGTCTGGCCTCCACAGTCAGAGGGCTGAACAAGTCATGAGGGCATCTTCGACCACGTGACGCTGCCTTGTAGGAAATCACTTTCCTGCAGTTTATGCTTGTCAACTCTGAAATGAAGGCGTGTGAGTGGGATCGCTGATTCCCCAAGTGGGTCCCCACACTCTGCAACTGACCTGCAGCAAGCAGCTAGACCATCTGCTAGCAGCTAGCAGCACCCCTTCCCTGTGGAATCCCCCCACAGTTGCCTCTCTCGGGGTCTTGGGTCTCACCTCCAGTCTGACTCATCCTTCTTTGGGGGACACAGGCGGAGCCTGAGATGTGGGTGGCAGGAGGGGAGACTCACTCCTCCCGCAGGTGTGGTGACGTCTCCAGGGAGTGGAATCAGTTAGGTAGCAACTCACGCGCTTGCATACTGGACTTGCTGAGGGAAAGTTATTCGAGTGACCCAATACAAGTGGATGCCTGCTTTTAGAGGGTCCTTCTTATCACAGGCCCTAGATAGACCCTTAGCTCAGTCAGTTCTGCACATCATGAAAGCAAAATCGCCACGTGTTGCAGTTTGTCTGTATGTTGCATATAAATTCATGACTAAAGAGCTTAGAATAATAAGAGGGTGATGTTCCTTATGATTCTGCTGACAGGAGAGCGCATACCGAGACTAGGAGCGGGGGGAACGGGCCGTACCACGTGCACAGGCTCCACAGGGATTGCTGAAAGAGGGCAAACCTCACTTGCCAGACAGTAGGACCACCAAAATATGTCAAAGTACGTCAGCTTATTCAACCAGCCCTTGCTCTTATCCACCTGCCCAGAGAACAGTCCCGCCCACTATAGGCTGGGTCTCCCCCCATCCATTAGACAGTCTCCTGCAGGCCTGCTCAGGGCTCAACTCAACTACTAATTCTTCACAAGTACGCCCAGAGCTTAACCTTCAGTTATCAAGTTGACACCTATCTGTCTAATTAGCATATGACACATATCTTCTGCTTCATTTTTTTTCAGACACCTTAGAGTATTTGACACTAATATTTTTGCATGGCAGTTAGTCTCCCAGGTGAAAATGTTTTCATAATTTTGTTAGAAACCATATGGCTATCCAATATTGACATACTTTAGATTAGCATATATTAATTATTCATAACCCAGGTTTTATTATGACATTTTCATATGCTCATACAGTGTATTTTTTGTCATATTCACCTCCTCCCGTTACTGTCTCTTGCCTCCTTCTACTTTTCATTGATCTCCTTACACTTCCCAAGTTTGCCTCTTTATACATGTGTGTGTGTGTGTGTGTGTGTGTGTGTGTGTATGTAATGTGTGTGTCTCCCAATGAGTTTCATTAGAGTTGCTTACAGGGGCATGTGTAGGGGTCATTATGAATATGGGTTAATAGAGTACCTAGTAGGACCAGAGAAAAATGTCTCTCTATCCCCTAGCAATGCTAGCTGCCTGTAGAGTCTCAGAACATTGGTGGTCCTCTGTGCATGTCTTACATAAGTAATCACGGCTTCTTTTAGTTCAGGAGTGCAACATTTGGAAAAGAGCTGTCCATCACATTCCTCTAGCTCATACATCCTTTCCTATCCTCTCTTCTTTGACAGTCCCTGAACCTTGGGGGAAGGCGGTGATGATAACAGATATTCTGTTTACAACTGAGCACTTAATAACAATATTGAAATGTTTTTTAAAACTAAAGGTGGCAAATAAAACACATGGCTACATGTGTCTATTCAGCCAAACAGCCCCCTTGGCTTCGTTCACCTGTCTTTACTGTAACATTTATAAAATGGAATGCCAAGCCGTACTTTATCGACAGTGCTGATTCAGGCTGTCCACTGTGCTACATTTTCTCAGAGTAAAAAGCACTCAAACCTGCATGTAGCGAGGTTTAATGTTCATTGGCGTGAATCAGGGAAGCCACACAGGACTTCTCAGGAGAAAATGCCGCTGTGGGAGTAATTATAACCCTCACTCAGGGGAGACAGTCAGGCAAGGGGACCACCGCTAATGGCCCCAATTAGGAAATGACATGTTTGTTGAAATAGTCCCCAAAGGCTCCCACCTCTGGACGCACTTCAGTCTCCGACAAACAGCCAGCCAGACAAAAACACAGAGAAGCAACGGGGGGCTTGGTGTGCCCTGAGTCCCAGGTGACGACGGATCTCAAAGGCTGCAGCACCAGCGACGAGCACAGTTTTCCCTGGTCAGGGGAGACGCAGCGACGCTGCAAACAAAGCCCTGGGACGTGGCTCGGGCTCTTTCTTTCATGGAATTTGTGGAGACAGAGCCTCTCTCTGCAGCCTAACCTCGCATGGGAGACCTTCCTGGCTTAGCCTCCCAAACCCCCCGGGGTTACAGGAGTCCACTCCACTTCCGCCTAACTGGGCTTTTGAGAGACGTTAAGGTTAGGAGTATATGTATGTATACACATGTATGTGTAGTTTATGTGTATGTTTGTATTGTGTGCATATGTGTGGGCATGAATATATAAGGATATATGTGTATGTACTTGTGTAAGGGTTAGTATCCGTCTGTGTATAGTTGTGTCTGTATGTATGTACTTATGTGAGTATGTCTGTGTTTGTGTGTATATATGCATGGGGAATGTATTTATGTGTGTGTGTGTGTGTGTGCTTGTGCAAGGCCTGTATGTAGTGGTTATCAACGCTTGGCTCACAAGTATCTCTATGTGTCTGTGTATAATTGGGTCTGTATGTATGTGCTTATGTGAGTGAGTGTGTGTGTGTGTGTATTTGTGTATATATGTGTTTATGGGTATATGTATACATGTGTACATGGATATCTGTGTGTATGTATATGCATGTGTGTGCATGTGAGTCTTTGCATGTATATGTGTGTGTGTGCATGTGCTCCTTTTGGGAGCAAGAAGGGGAGGTGAATATGAGTGCAAAAGAGCCTAAGAGAGAATCACCCCTCTTTGTAGGCACACACACTTGTCTGCTTTTATCATGCCAACAACACTCCTTAGTCCCTCACATAAGAGAATCTAAAGTAGGACTTGGGAAACTGACAAGATTAGCTATAAACTTTGGTTCCAAATAGGCCAAAATTCTCCATTTCACCAGTTCAGGGAAGCTTAGGGTGCAATTTTTTTTTAACTATCTTTGCAAGGAATCTTTCACTGTACCTTGTTGAAGCTATGATAGTAAAACTAGAATTAAGTAGCAGAAATATCACCACTGCTAACTTCTGGGGCTACCAGCAGGCTGAGGCGGGAAGACTCCTGTTACTCGACAGGATGATTTTGATATTTTCTCTCTGGAGTTTTCAGAGACTGTGAATTCTCTAGATGGTTTCTGGATGAAGAAAATGTGGTTCCATTTCTCACCTTTCAGCGGATGCTGTAGGCAGGAGAACGTGGCTGGTGGCCTTGGGCGTCTCTGTCACCGTCCCACTCTGCACAGTGCGATGCATCCAACACTTAGATGTGACATTCTCCAGCCAGACTCTCTCTGCAGGTGGCTTCTTGTTGCGGGGGGCGGGGCACTGGCAAGAGGCCTGATCCGTTTCCTCCGGATGCCAGGCTAAGAGCCCTCAGGTCTCAGTCTCTTGGGCTTAATGGGCTGCCGTCGGTTACGCTGTGAGAGTCACGCCCATTCTCGGCTCTGTTCTTGTGATTTTAATTCCCTTGAGTCCAGCGACTACAGTGAACTGACTGGTCATGTTAGACGAACCATCAGATCAACACATATATTCAGAGAGGGGTCGAGTCAGGCTGTCCTGTGTGCATTAGGTCAATGTAATGAGACGGGGGAGGTCAGGCATCAGGCATCGGAGCAAATGTCTTTTTCAGTGATGTACCTGCCAGTCTTCGGTTCTGCACCTTGGAGCAGTCTTGGGAATGGGAAAGTTTAACCACAACGGAGAGCAGAGACGCCGATCATTTATGAAGATTGCATCCTGTGAGTTCCCAGAGAGATCCGATGTGGTTCCTCTTTTAGCAGAGTTACCCACTTGGCGACCGGGCCACAGCAGTAAGCTGCTTGTTTGCTGCTGGTTTCTGCCTCTATCCAAAAGCAGTGCTGCCTCCTGGGCTTCTGAGCTTTTTTGATTAAGAAACTTGATAAATATATATAGTTCAGCCAGCATGCGGTTCAGCTGGGATTTATAGCCAGTCTCCTGATCTCACCTGACAGCACCATGATGATTTTAAAAAGTCTCACTTTTGCTTTGAAAAACAAAACAAAACAAAACAAGAAAGTGAAGCCGTCAGTTTCCTGACTGTTTCCCGGGTGCAGGTGTCTGTGTGCCGGTGCTGCCATTCCACACCTCCCTCATGTGACCCGGACCTGGGGCTGCCCACATTTTCTGCTCACGTGCACAACCGTTTCCAAAGCCTGTTGACCGTGTAAAGAACACGCAGGTCACAGGCCGGTGAAAATCGACCACTCTGGCTCCGCAGTGTGGGATTAGTGAGGATCAGCCGTCCAGCCAGGCCGCTTGCTCCGGGAGTCCGGTCTCCTCGGGGCTGGGTCTCAGGCAGCTGGGTATGCCTGGTCTCAGCTGTCTGCCTGACAGACAAATGCCAGAGCCCGCAGACTGCCAAATTGCCCAGGTGAGCCCCAAAGCAACAGGAGGGAAGACAGCTTTGCCCAGGGCAGAGGGTCTGGGCTGTGAATTGTCAGCATGCAAGAGCCCACCAGGGAAGAACATCTTGGTGGCCTCACTGGTTTTTCCTGGGTCAGACGATATGTTGAGATTTGGGAAGAAAGGCCTAGTCTGTTCTCTCAAAGCCACACGAGGGGATTTCAGGGTGAACACACATGAGCCCCAAGATGGGCAGGACTCCCTTTTCTCCTTATTTGCCTGCCTCCTGCTCTTCATTGACTTTGGTGTGCAAAGAAGTTACTCTTTCCTTTCCAAATGGAAGGCTTTTATCTCTTTGCATGTGTTACGTTAAAATCTTCAAAAAGAATAAATACGATCAAAGTTTACTGGTGTTGGAAAAGAAGCTCAATGGTGAGAGAAACAATGAGTGTGTGTTACAGGGTCAAACCACTCACATTGTCTGTATGTGTGTGGAGGGGTGTGTGCAGGTGTGGGGGCTGCAGGTGTGGGTGTGCATGTGTGCGGAGGGGTGTGTGCAGGTGTGTGTGTGTAGGTATTGTTGCGCACTTGTGTGTGTGGAAGAGAGTACTCTAGGTGCCCAAGAGTGACATCAGGAGTCATCTTGGGTTGCTTTACCTTCTTCATTGCTTTGCTCTGTTTCCCGGGCTCCACCTTCCAGGTCTGGAAGTTTCAAGTCACTATTCCACCTGGCATTTTTACATGGGATCTGGGGATGTGAACCCAAGTCCATCTGCTTGTGAGGCAAAGGCTGAACCCCTGAGCCATCTCTTCGGCCTCAGACGTTGTCTTATGTATAAGCCTTGCGTCCCCACGGCTCGTGGTGACTTAGCATCCCTTACGTCTAGCTGCAGTGTGGCTGTCTGGTCCATTCTGACCTGGTTCCCTTTCCAGCACAGGCAGTGGGATTTAAAAGGTTGAAACAATGGTCTTGGGACCTCAAGATGTCAGATGTTTCGTCAGGTAGAAATTTCACATGTGTGCTTCATTCCACAGTCGGAGCAATCACAGCGGCTCGTGAGATTAACCATCTCTAAAGGTCCAGAATGGCCCAGTGATCTTGATCGACCAATGAAACCTGGGATGGGAAATGAGTCCCCTGAGGAAGACGTGGCTGCTGGGGAAGAATGTGGCTGGGAAATTCTGTGGGGACTTCCAGAAATCCCCAGCCCCAGGCAACCTATAGACCAGATGGATAGATTGAATCTTAGACTGACAAATCTCATGACTGCAAATATGAAGAGGCTGTTTGAGGGTGTACTTCTCTTGCATGATATGCTCATGTGATTGAGTCACACATGACCCCCAGTCATCCTTTTAGGGTCCTTCTTGTCTTTGTCTGAGCAGTTTTTTTCTTCCAGGAATACATTTCCCATAATACCCCTGACACCACCATTTCCTGAGTTGTCCATTGGTCGGAGACAGTGAACTGCAGGTGCATACATCCTGTGTATGCTCTTTCAACCTTCATGGCCATGTTGAGATAGACACAAGACATGCATCTTTAAGCTGTAGAAGTTTAGATAATAAAGCTTATGTCATATGCCCAGAGTTATTCTGGTAATAACAGGCAGAATTGGGGTTCTGCCTTAGGCAGTGTTGCAGTTCGCCTGCATGGTTGCTGATAAATGACCATTAAACAGCTTAAGGGAACAAAGGGTTTATTTTCTTATGATAGTCTGGTTGCAGTTCATAGTCCAGCTTGACGGGAGAACATGCACGAACACACCAGGGCGAGGGCACTGGCCACACCATCTCTACGTAATGGCTGAGAGAGGGACGATCCTTACTTGCCAGACCAGCATGTCTGGCCAAGTGTGCACAAGGGTGCCATTTCTTTCAACCAGCTCTCTGTATTTTATTCCAAGACCTAGTCCCACCCACCATGGGCTGGACCTTCCTCATCAGCTAGACAGTCTCCTGCGGGTTTGTTCTGGGCTTAACTCACCCACTAATTCTTTACAAATGTGTCCAGAGCTCAAACCTTCAACTGTAAAGTTGACACCTGTGCCTATGACAGGCAGGTATGACTTTAATCCCTAAATATACCAGACAAAGAGTACCACTATCTTAAGAACCTCAAGACTAACTTGAGTTTGTAAGAACGACTTGCCCCCCATTTGTAATCTCAGAATCTAGACTGTGCCTCAAGTTCAATGTGGCATTTCACATTGGTCTGCAGCAGAACCATTGATGCCCCTTTGTGTGCACCCCAGGGTCTGATGCCACCTTATGATGTGTACCTCGCTTTAGTCAATGCTCAGCAAATGTCCCTACGAGTTTGCCTGGTACATGAATCAGTCAAATAAAAAGCTGATGGATTATGCTTCTGTCATGTGGGTCAATTGTTTTATTTATCTGTACCACGCTTACTGTTCTTTTATGGAAGAATCAGACCTGGGAAGACCAGTAAAGACACTCAGGTAGAGGAGCGAGGTGTAGATGCTGTTGACTGTTTGCCAAAGTCCACACAACCTTCACCTCTGAGAGAGTGGGAGAGGGGAGGTGGATGGAGGGAAATGATGCAGTCCTGGATAGACCTGCCTGGGTGAGCGCACTTCTTGAGGTGAATTTCTCAGGAGCAGGGCTTACACAAATGGAAACCAAAACATCAGCCTCTGGCAACAACCCCAGCCCCGAGAACAGGCCATTAAAAAAAAAATCCCTGTCTGAATCCACCAGCCCCGTATCAAATGTCGTCCCTTGCTCCTTAAACTCATGTCAAATACATGAAACCTAGCAGCAAACAGGAGCATTGATTTCACTTTGTACAATTAAGGAATCAGGTCTTGCTATTCCTGGGGATCATATGTTTAGTTTAAGCTGGGGTGTAATGAGATCTCTAAAAATAACAGCCTGAAAAGTGAAGCGAGGGGTGCTGAGTTCACCCCTGGGCAGGGCAATAAAACATTATTCATGGTCCATTTAAAGCCCTTCAATGCCGGGCCAACATTTTTTTTTTTTTTCACTTGTGCAGGAGTTTGGTTCATCTGTTTGGATCCAGCTCAGTTTCCATCCATGCGGTGGTCAGGACAGGAACTCAGAAGGAGCCATTAGAGGAATTTTATAGCTACAGAAGCACATTGGGGGGCGAGTTTCTCTCAGAGGGCTTCTGGTTAAGCTCCGGCGAGAAGGCCTGGGCCTCGGCGTGTGAGGACCACCCTGCCTACAGCCAAGTCGCTGCCCTGGGGCAATCCTCTCTTCTCAAAATCAGGCTCCCAAACCTTGGCAGCCCTTCCAGCTTCAGCAGTCTGAAATGATCCGCTGGTTGGCAGTGTGTGTGTGTGTGGGGGGGCTGGGTGGGAAGAGCTTGGGGTGTGCCTTGCAACCTCAGACTCAGCAAAGGGCACCCAAACAGCGTGCGGAAATTGGGATACATGCCTCATAACACATGTGAGAAACTGTAAGATTTTAATAAGTCGGGGCTTTGGAAGGGATGTAGATTTCCTGGATAGAAAAGCACACTCCATTAAAAATGCCACCCACGGTTGTTCAGACACGTGTGCGCGCTCCTGGGCTCGCAGCACGCAAACCCTTTCGTGCCGGTGCCCGTCGCCAGCCTTGCGCTTTGCTGGGCCGACACCCGTCTAACCTCAGCAGCGGGATGGTGGTGGTCAAGTTTCTTATCTCATCCTTGCACCCGGAAATAGCATTTCACCTGCGCCGGGGGCAGTACGAGCCCGGCCGAAGCCTCAGCATGGGTTTGGTCTCCATCCCTCTCTCTCCCACGGCCACGGATACTGCCGACTGCCTTGTTCATCTGCTCTCCTTACACACATTGTTTTGGATGTAGCACTTTTCTCGAATGAATCATTTTTGATACCTTGGTGCACACACATATACACAAACAAGTAGATTATGATCGTATTGGAGCCTTGCCCCCCTCTTTCATGCCTCTCCCACTCATGCTCACCCCCTTTTTCTTCCCAACTAGTCCCCCTCCTTCTTTCACATCTTTATGATTAGTTTTGTTTTTTGACCCACTGAGTTTCATTAAGGATTCTTATATGAACACGGGTAGGTCCTGCTTATTGGAACCGGTGAATATACTGGGGAAGGAGATGACATTTGTTCCCCATTAGTTATTAATTTTTTCATATTTATTTTATTTATGGCAGAGAAAGAGAAAGAAAGAGAGAAAACTCATATGTGCCATGGTGCGTGGGTGCGTGGGTGCGTGGGTGTGTGGGTGCGTGGGTGCATAGGACAGCTTCCTTAAGTGTTTTTCTCTCTTTTCACTATGTGAGCGTCCAGCGATCAAATGCTCGTCACTGGGTTTGCAAGCAGCAGGCACCTTACGAGCTCTCCAGCCTGAGATGTTTCTATTTAGACTCAACCTTCATCAAATCCAGGCCCTGCGTGAAGTTGGAGCCTTTTTGCTTTGACTGTTACACAGATGTGGCACGAGCCACCCCGGAGCAGAGGAAGGAAGTACTGACTTATTTGTGATTCTGGAGGGTGGGCACAGGGTAGGCGGGGTCTGGTGGGATGAACTAACCCAGTTCTCTATGCAGCCTGGGGCCCCAGCGACGGGGAGATTGACATTCTTGATCTTCAACATGCTCAGGGTACCTGACCACGCTTACAATGTCCCATTCAGAGATAGGCAAGAGCCGCTGGAAATGTTTGTGTCACTTGAGTAAATATGAGAAATTAATAGTTTTTTTTTTCTGTGCTGACATGCTTAGATAATGACTCCCAGGACTGAGGTTTTCAATCTGATATTCGTAGGCACGTGACTGCTGTGGTATCTTCACAATGAAATAGAATGCCTTCGCTCCCTGCCTGGTCAGAGAAGCCTTGATCTGAATGGCATTGTAGATGATCGAGTCTAGCTCCATCGTGTGTGAATGTGTGCCATGACATATGGGTGGAGGGCAGAGGACAATTTTAAGAAACCAGTTCTCTCCTCTCATCATCTGGACTTCCAGGGATCGGACTCAGATCGCCAGGTTTGCAAGCAGGTAACTTATCTCACCAAATTATCTCGCCAGCCTTAAGGTTTTCATGACTTGATATGATACCTCCTACCTTTTTAGTGCTGAATAATGCTCTGGATCTGGGTACATCATAGTTTATGTACTCATTTACCCATCGTATTAGGTGCTAGTCATATTGCTGTGTCAAAACGTCTGACAAGTCTCAAACTTAAGGGAGGAAGGTTTGGCTTCCAATGCCAGTGCTCAGCTTGGTTTCTCTGCTTCCTCAGTCGAGGAGGCCCCCCCCAAGGCACGGAACAGAGCCTCTCATAGTGTAGGTGGGCCTTCCCACCTCAGTGACCCTAGTAGAGACCAACCCTTGCCGCATGCCCCCCGCCGATCTCCAGGGTGGTTTTATATCTGGTCAGGTTGACAGTATTAACCGTCACCCCTGTTGAAGGCCATATTTGTTTATTTAGTATTTGTGTGTATGTCTGTGTGGATAGGCAGGCACATGTCACAGTGTGCGTGAAGTCAGAGGACAACGTATGAACTCTAGGGATCAAATAAAGGCCGTGACACTTGGTGACAAATGCCTTTCCATGCCAAGCCATCTTGTTGGCTCCCTGAAAGACATTTTCATCAATTTCAAGTTTTGTCCATTGTGCATGAAGTTTCCGTAAATCCCTGCCGATCAGTTTCCGTGTGGGCTAAAGTCTTCGACTCCTTTGCAGCTACGTCAAGGATCATGGTTGTCGGGTTATGTGGTAGGGACACGTCTATTTCAGCAAGAAACTGCTGGGCTATTTATTATACCGGTTATTCTCTGTGCTACTATGAGGTCCTGCTCAGAGTCAAGCAGCTTAATGGGAAAAAGGGAGATTTATTCAGTTTACAGTTCCAAAGGGAAGATACAGTCTATGAAGACAGAAAAGACGTGGCTGGCTGGCGAAGCTGGAGGAAGGCCTAGGTCACATCCACCCGGGAGACAGAGAGCAACTGCGGCGCTGCATGCTCAAGAGCAGACTCACCAACGGAAGCAGGGCGGGGCTAAGCAGCCTCAAGGCCCACCCCCTGTAGCTGCCTTCTTCCAGCAAGGCTCCACCTCCTAAAGCTGCCATGACCTTCCCAAATCCTGGCAACAGCTAAGGACTCACGCCTGTGGGGGCATCCTGCCACTTCCCTGGTGTCCACACTTTGTGCTGTCACCTGTCGGACCACAACCTTGTGGTGCCGTCATGGTCTGCACCTTGGCCACGCGGATCGCTTGCATTTGAACTTTCCCGGCGACATGATGTGTCTGTGTCTGTTTTCTCCTGCGGTGTCTTCTTTACAGAGGTGCCTTTGAAGGCCTGGGACCCAATTAAAAATCAGGGCTCTGGTTGTCTCGCTGAGCTTTAAGAGTTCCTCGCCTGTCTGGGAAAGTTGTCCCTTGTCAGATAAGTCTTTTGTAATGAGGTTTCCCGGCCTGTTCCACTCTAAGAATTTACTTTGCTGATCTGAATCAGAGAGGGGATACAGAGTCATAGGTCCTGTGGCCAGGGAAGGGGGAGGGAGAGCCTGGGCTATGGGGGGGGGTTATCTACCATCCAAGGAATGGGAGGAGTTGGTCCTGCTAAGTAGAATCAAGTGCTTCTGGGTTGATCCCAAGTCTGACTGCTCCCAGATTCGCGTATTTCTGCTACAGCATGCTGAGAAGTGGGTCTGAATCTAAGTGAAAGGAGGCAGATGTGGTGGAGTAGAGGACTTTGGGGTTCACAGTCTGCTCCTTGAGAGACTATCCATTCTGAAGGTTGCACTTCACAGAGAAGAGTGAGACTCAAAAGATGAAGACATGCGCCCAAGACTTGATGAGAGTCTTCCGAAAGCAAAAGGAAATGTTATTTTAATTGAACTTACTTAGACAAATATTCATGAGCTTCTCAAGGATGGAAAATAAATACCTTTCCCAGTGTGTGTGTGTGTGTGTGTGTGTGCGTGTATGTAAAGTATTTTTCCAGAGAAATTCAGAAGTGGCTCAGTTTTGCTTCTCCAGTTTGGTCACTAAGAATCCCTTGCCGATTAATACTTAGCAGTGCTCCCAGCGATGAGTTTTTATTTACTCAAATTGAAACTTAAAAAAAAGATATATTCAGGTAACAGTGAGAGGCCTAGAATGGCAAAGGGCTTGCTAAGCAAGTCTGTCAACCGGAGTTCAGTCCTTGGAGCTGCTGAAAAGCTGTTTACAGTGGCACTCGTGTGATTCCAGCACTCCCACATCTAGATGGGAGGCAGAGACAGGAGAATCACCAGAAACTCTGGAGCCATCTGGCCTGGTATCTGCAGAGTGAAAGAAACAAGACAGACCCTGCTTCAGCAAGGCGGAAGGAGAGAACACTTTCTCACAGTGGTCCTCTGACCTTTGTGTGGTACCATGGTACATTCTGTATGTATATCATACAGACACACACAAAACAAAAGAGACATGTTCATAAATATAACCATCAGGTTCACAATTATAATCACCACCAAACCGAAGTGTCAATGATCACAGAGACCATAAATGTTAGAAATGTGCCGTTGAATTGATAATCATGTTCGTCGCACACCGCAGCAATAGTAGTAATCACTGGTATGAGGGGACAGTGGAAATCTCTCATCCCATCATATCCAGTTCCATGGCAGTGGGAACAGGATTCATATAACACAAGCCCCACTCTAAATTCCTTGACCGGTGGAATTTATCCCACCCGCCACCACCCCTGCCCTCACCCCAGTTAAGCTTTGCTCAATGACAGTCTGCAGAGTAATTCCGGAAACTCTCTGTCAGCTACACACATTTTTAAGTGCAATCTGGACAATGTACAGACAGCCAAATCAGAACTGGAAGAAGTGTGTAGGAGGGACCCCCCCCACACCTACCCGTGGGATGGGCCTGCTTTGGACACCAGAATGTTCATTTTTGCTCCTTGTACTGAAAGGGACAGGGAAGTATCATTTAAACCGTTCTATGTTACAGTGGAAGAACAGCCTACCTCAGTCCACGCTGGGGAAAAAGCCCATCCTGCTATTGTACATCGAAGGTCAGCCCATCTTGTCTTGTGAGTGCTTTAGGCTTTGTGGGTCTTGTGGCCCCGACTCGATTGACTTCTCCCCCTGTAATGTGAAAGCTGACCAGACGACACACGAAGATGTGGGCGTGACTGTGTGGGGCATCTTCGTTTATGAAGCAGGTACCTAGGCTCGGGTTCACCAGGGCCAAGGCTTGAGAACCATGCCGCGCATCTCTAGCAGGGGACTTTCCTCACCTCCCTAAGTCTTACTCTGTGCAATTCATGTCCTTTGGAGTGTGATGCCACATACGTCTGTCTGCGAGGGAAGTAGAAAACAGTCGTTCGGATCATCCTTTCTCTTGAAGAGCCAACTGCACCCTGGGGACAAGGGTGCAGTAAGGGTGAAGGTCTGCCAGGAGCTCTGGAATTACAGGACATGCTTTCCCATGTGTTTTTTTTTTCCCATTTCATGTGCACATACATGGAAGTACATGTGTGTGTGTGGGAGTGCATACGTGTGTGCATGCGGACATTTGGGGTTGATTGTGGGAGCCGTTCTACCCGTCTCTGATCCGAGCATGCCATTAGGGCTGGTTAGCGCGCCAGCTTGCCCCTGGGATTCTTACGCTCTACTTTCCGGGACTGGAATTACAGGTGGGCCACCACGTGTGCCCTACCATTTTCTCAGTGTTGACTTGACCTTGAAATTTAACAAGAGTAATACTTGCAAGGAACAGGTATTGGCTTGACCTTGAAGTTTAACAAAAATAATACTTGGAGTAAAAAATCAAGAAAATACCCACTCTGCGAGGGCTCTCGCCACCCGAGGGCTCTGCTGAGAGTAGAAACAACACCTGCCTCTTTCCCTGTGGTCCCTGAGGTCCACGGCACCCCCACACTTCTGTTCGCACCCTCCCTAATGACTCTGGGGAGCTTCTCCATCTCATCTGACCATAACCCTGTATCTACGAGCCGTGCACATCAGCCATGAACTGCTCCTTACACCACCATAGCAATGCACTTTGCTATGGCCTCTTCCTTTTCTGCGTCCCAGCTTGAGGCACATTTATGGAACAGATGATTAAACGCCTGGCTCGGTTCTAGACATTCATCACTCCTCAACTGGAGAAGAACAGATGTAGTCAGCAAGGGAACTGCAGGGCCTGTGGAAGGAATCCATTCACGGTGTAGAAGCAGGAGGCAGGGGCGGGGGAGTGGCAAACCCAGGGAAGGGATTTCAGAGGGTGTGGTCAGTCTCAGGCTGCTGGCACTGGTTTGAGCCAGTTCCTGGGATGAGGCTGTCTCCATAGAAATTCTTTAACAAAGGGAGGAAATAAATGGCAGAAGAGCTCAGATGGGCCCAAGTCCTGAATCGCATGCAATACAAGTTGAGTTCACAATGATTATTAAACAAAATCTTTTGCAGGTGAGCATATATGTACATGTGTGCGCAGGTGTGTGTACAAAAGGGAATTCGCGTGTGTGCATGCCCAGTGGAGGCTCAAGGATGATATGTTCTACTTTTTTTATTTCTTTGATCTGGGTTTCCTAAGCTCTGCCTTCCAGGGCGAGTGAGTATTAAAGACTGTCATCATATTTACCCAACGTTTTTATGTGGGACTGGGGGAATCTGAACTCAGGTCCTTTTGCATTTGAGGCAAAGGGTTTAGCCCCTGAGCCGTCTCCCCAGCCCTATCTCTGTGTCAGCACCATAACCAAGAGTTTAAAACAAAGCAGGAGACTTGATCTCCACAGTTGCTGATAATTTGTGGAGAGACAGCAGACTTTGCTAACAAGCTCCAGTTAAGACAGCTTTATTTTCAATAAAATAGGTTGAACTAAAATATCAGAAAAATATAGCATTTCTCCAGTCAACTACCATCTCCAAATTGCCCAACTGAATGTCTTACAACCAGTTTCCGGGTTTCAACACTTCAGCACTCGTCTTCTCTTAACCTTCATTTTTCTTCTGCTGTGTGGATGAGGAATATCAAAGGAATGGCTGGAAGGGCTAATCTATCTCTAAGAATGTTGTAACTTGCAGCAATGGCAGTGAAGGGTATGGAGGTCTTAGCTGATGAAGCTCAGGTCCATCCCGACTCCTGGTGTGTGGTCTCAGATGAATCCTGACAGCTAAGGAGAGGAGGAATTGGGGAGGCAGAAGACCTGTCATACAACGGTCGGCACCACCGTGAGCTTGGCTATCTCCAAACCCAGCAGCAAAGCTTGTCTGCTTAGATTTTTGTGCCCTCTGGGGCATCTACTCTTGGGCAAGATAAATTTATCTAAGTTGCTAAAACATGGCTCAGAGACTGAGCAAAGACACAACACGTAGAGTTCAAGTGCTAATCTAAGAGGCCAGTTGTCACACAGACAACCTTTGTGCTGGTCAAACACATGTGCTGTCCCTTCTAGCAGGCTGGGAAGCTGCAGAAACACCTCAGGGAAAGTCGTACTTTACAGAGAAACAAAAATTCCCCTTCTGGTAAGAAACACAATAGGATACGTTTGGAACACAACCGCCATTAGCTAATGATAATGATTTTGTCTCCAAAATATTCAGATGATTTAAATGAAAATTATTGGAATAAAAGATTTCAGCAAGGTTTCTGGATCTAAGTTTGGTGTTTTAACATTGAACTTCAGTGCGCCAGAATAATCATCTTTATAATGGAATAGAAAAGACATTCACACTGATGAGCAAATAATCAAGAATAGGCAAGCTGCTCTTGCGAAGAATGGGTGAAGGAGCAGACTATAATTTTTTTTTGCAGCCATATTAATTGAGACAGCAAGCACGCAGCCCTGCAGAGAGGTAATAGTCTAGTACTCTGAAAAGCTTTTCAGCTTGTTTCCACAGGAAGCTGCACAGAAGGTTGAGTCTGAACACAGGGCAAGAAATGGATCATGGTGCTGGGAAAAAATTATATTCATTAGACATTTACATCAGACTGGGCAGAAAAATCAGTTTCAAAGAGCAACAAAGACTTGACAGTGAGCTGCAAAACCTTAAATACTTAAAGGGAAATTGGTTGGACATGCCCACAGATTCAGAATTAAATAAATTAGGAAAACTTAAAAAAGAAAGAAATGCAATAAATAAAAAGACAATAAATACTTACGTATTATTTTATTAATTTATTAAGAAGTAATAAATTTAATTAAGAAATAAATTAGGTAAAAATCGCAAAGCATAAATGAAAAATTTGATCCAACTACACTTAAATTCATGATTTCCAGCAAAATATACCGTTAATAAAGTACCAAGTAAAACTTGAAAATGAATAAAGCTATCTCAGCCCATGGCTGACCAAAAAAGGGCATCAGGCAACATAAAGAATTCCTGCAGAGAGGGCTGGAGAGGTGGCTCAGGGGTTAAGCCTCCGCCTTGCAGGCGGAAGGTCCTGAGTTCGGATCCCCAATCCCACGTATAGACGCCGGGTGGAAGCGGGGCAGCCTGCGCTTCTGGTCCTGGTAGGGCGGAGCCTGTGAATCCCGGGGCAGAAGGAGGTGGAGGCGTCCATGGTGGTTCGCGAATTCGTCCGTGGTTCTACACACACACACACACACACACACACACACACACACACATGAGCACGCACGAACACACGCACATGCGCACAGTTGAATAAATAATAAAAAAAAATTTTTAAAAAGAATTCCTGCAGAGAGGATATGAGGGCGACATGGTTGTGACAGGTGTCCCCTCACTGACCACCAGGGCCTATGCAGGGGGTCTCCTCCCTCCCCACCCTATGTGCATCTCTCCTGAAGCCGCATATTCAAGATGACCTCCCCTCATACAGAGAGACCATTCTGTGGTCAAAGGTATCCAAATAGCTTGAGAGTCCTGCTGGACCCTTCAGATAAACTCTCAAGCATTCCTCCAAATCAGTAAGAATAATGTAAGATAGAATAGACATTTCTAAAGACACAGCAGAATGTATAAGAAACTGAACAGACTACCCAGAGAAATGCAAATTAACACTAGAAGCAGGTATCACTTTCCGCCTCCTAAGAAGATTCTAAGTAAAACGGCCAATAGGATGCTGCTATGGTTGCATTTCAATGTCAACTTGACAGTTGCAGACTGTTTGGGGCAGCTGTGGAAGGTTAATAGTTGGAATGGCCCCAGAACAAGTCTGCAGGTACTTGACTGATTGCTGTGGAGAGCCCAGCCCGTAGTGGGTGGTACTTTCCAGTGGTGAACCGGATAATAAGAGGTGCCAGGAGGAGGGACTTGCTCTTCCCTTATCCGGTGTCGACTTGCTGTGCAGTCCACTCTGCGTGCACGTTGTTCGCCTTTAGAATATCTGGCCTTCTTTGTTGCTGCTGCTGCTGCCTCCATCCTTGGCCGACTTGGAGCTTCACATTTTTCATCACGTTGCTGTTCCCGCGGCCTTTGGAGCCTGGTCTCTGGGCCGTGCTGCTGTTCGCTGTTCATCGCTGACATCGGAGCCCAGCTGCTCTTCACCGATTTCGGAACCCAGCGCCTTCGACCCTCCAGAGGAGCAAAGGCTTGAAAACTTCTTGGGATCTTTTGGCTTTGTGGAACATTCCAGCCAGGAAAGAGGCTGCTGCCGGCTGCTACCTTGAAGGACACTATTTTTATTGTGAGTTATTTTTAATAAATTTATTTATATAGATTACATTCTATAGATTCTGTTTCTTCAGAGAACCCTGACTAATACAGATACCAAGTGCTGACCAAGATGTGGAATTATGTGGGAGCCTTTATTCACTGCTGGTGAGGTGTCAACCATTTTACAACGTGATTTTGCGATGAAATGCTAGGATTATTTGAAGGTGAGCATCCTTTAAGCCCAGATGTTTTCTTTTTAGACATCCACAGGAAAGAAACTGCCTGACTCACTCCATGAAAGAAAATGTTCAAAATAACCTTGCTCATTGTAGCCAGAAGGACAGAAAGAACCCACATCCGCCCACAGAAAAATACAGGAGTTGTAATATGTCATAAAATGGAATGGCTTGATAGAGTCTATCCATAGGCTTCCATATGGACAAGTCTCATAAATGTAGACAGAAATAAAAACAGCAAGTCATAGATTTTTATGTAACATTTCTACTTACGTAAACTGCAAAACACGCAGAAGTAAGTATGCTGTCTTCAGATGCCCATCTATATAGTTGGTCTTGAAAGAAAAGCTAAGGGACCACAATTACACAATCTAACATTCGTCTACTTCGTAAGCAAGGAGGAAATATGTGGTCGGGAAAAGATACAGAGTAAAAATCAGTTTATTCACAATACTTCTGGACACTTTTGTGCGTATGTGCATGTTTATTTTATGTGTAATAGACAATCTTGCTTATGCCAGAAATACTCTTTAAGAGAAAAAGATTTGTGTCATTTATCATGAACTTTAATGGTATGATGTGCTTGTAATATTTTCTAGTGTATAATGAAATGAAAATAAGACTGTCGCTCAGCAGAATGCTTGCATTGCAAGCAGGAGGACCTAGAACCCAGGTGAAAGTGCTGGTTTGGCAACAAGCGATGCAAGATCCTGCGCGGGGAGGCCGAGGCGGAGGGACTGAGGTGGGCTGGTCAGCCAGTCTGTCTGGTCTAATGGGTGAACTCCAGACTGGTGAGGGATCCTGTCGTAAAGGAGGCACAGCTCCTAGGACGGACACTCAAAGCGACCCCCAGCCTATGGGCTAGTGGCTCTGGGATTGGAATTGGGTCATCGGGCTTGGCAGCCTACACCCGCTGGGCCATCTTTCCGACACAGGTGCCCGCAAATGAGCTACAGTTGATTGTGCACACCGGGCCTGTCTGGAGCACTCAGTGTGTATTTACTTCATGTGGTGAAGAACAATAGACTCCGCTGAGCCCCACATGCATGCCAGACTCACAAATTGTGAGAGATAATCAAGCATTTGTCGTACTTAATTGCTAAATACTTGGAGTGGTTTGTTCTGCATTAATAGATAACTAAGCACTGTGTAATTCTTCATTTAGCTTCTATTTTATCTAGCTGTGCATCACGATCCACTAATGAACTGTATTACTGTTTGCTTGGAGGAGGGAAGCAGAAGATTTCTTATCAATTTCATGCGTATTATCTTCTGGGGAAAAAAAAAAAAGAGATCTGAACAAGTCTATAAGAAGAGAAGTATCACCCAGGGCAGAATGTCTGAAAATCAAAGGCCGGTTGTGGTATAGAATTGCTTTGTTAAGCCTTTGACACGAACAGTGCATTTAAGGAGCTGGGGGCGGGGAGTGATTTGTTAATTTTTGAATCCTGTTCTCTGTAATAATCCGGGAGGTTGTTGAAACAATGTAAGATATCTAGGTATGAACATGGTCTAAACAGGGAGTGGGAAGGATGTGGATTTTCATTCTAGAACCTGCAGAATATAGATGTACAATCAGCAGAACTGAGGACGGTGCTTTAGAACATCAGGGTTCAGGGGAGGTTTGCAGACACCCCTCAAGAGTCAGCTGATTTGTTCAAATAGAAGAAGCCATTTCTAAGAAGCACGAGAGATTGGAGTGTGGAGGAATCAACGGAAAGCACAAGGCACTCACTGTCTTTGGTACTTTGAGCCAATAATTGAAACTCTTTCCCTCAAGCTGGCCGTCTACGTCTAGGAAGCATGAATAATTTTGACATTGCGAGGTGCCTGTTGCTAGCAAGAGGTATTCCAGAATGACAGGGTCACAGAGGGAAAGAGGGTAACCACGCTTGGGGTCTAGGTGAGGATTGGATAGAGAGGAGGATGATGAAGGGCGCCAGTGGGAGCAGGCTGAGTTAGTCCTTGAGAGCGATTCTGGCAGGAGACTGCAGATTAGCAAGTCCACCGAGGTGTGAAATAGCACCGTGTGGGAGATGGATGCAGGTTTCTGGGAGGGGGCAGTAAGGTGATCCCAAGAGACAGGCAGCCACCAGGCTCTGGGGTTGGAAGGGTGAAGCTGTTGGGGGGAGGAGAGATTGCAGCAGAGCGGCGACTAGGTTTGCATTCTGAAGGTGGTCTGCACCAGCAATTTTAGGGCGCAGCGGAGGCGAGACTAATGGAAGAGAGTGACTCCGATGTCCCAGCTGCATTTGAAAAGACCCAGCAAAGCATGGTGTGTGTGGGGGGGGTCCTGCAGACCCAGCACTAGGGAAGTGGAGCTCGCACATCGGGGGTTCAAGGCCATCCTTGATAACATAGCAAGTGTAAGGCTAGCCCGGAAGACATGGGGCTCAGTCTCAAAAGCAAAAGAAAAATGATTCAAACAGGGAAGGATGAGTCTGTTTAGCTTCGTCAGTAGTGTGGATGGAAAGAAGGAAAAGATTGGAAACAGAAGCAGGAGAGTCATTTGCACCTGTGGCTAAAGAAGGGAGGTGGTGTTGGCTTCCTGCCTGGGGAGCTGTAAATGGCGTGACTGCTGCCGTGTTTGGCTCATAGGGGCAGGGGGGGAGGGGTGGAGGGTGGCAATGAAGTGTCAGCACCCACACTGGTAGAAGCTTGAAATTAAAAATTCAAATGATACCATCTAGATTGGTTTAACCATGGGCACCTTTACCCATTGGCAAGGGTCTGGATGAAAGCATGGATCACAGAAATGTTCCTCACACACACACCACACACATCATGTATATATACCATACACACAACTGCACATACCACATACATCACATACATGCACCTTACACACACACAATTACACACAACTGCACACACATACCATGTACATCACACACATACACCATACATACAAGTATGCACACATACATATACCAATAGGCAAACAACTGCACAAACACCACATATATATACTATATGCACAATTACATACATCATATACACATAGAACTACACATATACACACCATATACATCACATACATATATCATATGCATGATGATACATACATCACATACATGCACTATACACATAGCTGTACATACACACTGCATACATACATATATGCACTTACCATATATACACACACCACATAGATATACCATACACAACTATACACATCCATGCATGTACATTGCATACATACTATGTCACACATATGCACATATACACCACACACACATGCACACCACATACACACACCATACACAAACTACATACACAACCACACACCACATGCATATTATATCATGCACATACACCATATATACACCACATACACACATGCACACTACACACATACATACGTACACCTCATGGCACACAAACATGCATATTAAATACCACATATACATCACACAAATACATTAAACACATACAGCTACCTACAACCACACATACAGTATATACATTACACCACATACATATACACAGTATGTACACATACCGCATATACACACATACTATATACCATATTTACACATTACACATATACACATACCACACATATCATATATATTCTCTCTCTCTTTCTCTGTCTCTCTCTCACTGTCTTTTTGAAGGGCTGATGTTTGCCCCTAGGGCTTTGGTCATGTATCTCAGATAGTTTTGCACTAAGTATTGAAGTCAGGCCGGCATCCGTGGCTCTCTTAATCCCTCTCCCATAAAGCTGCCTTATTCAGTTGCTTGGATGATCGGGAGGCAGTAGATAAAATAAATACAGCCAATTAGATTTGAATTTCAGGTCCACAAATCACCTTTGACTATATGCTTGTCCCAAATACTGCATCACACACTCCTGTTTGCTGTATCTGAAGGCATATTCTGATGACAGTTCTCGTCCTTTCCTTCCCATTAAGAAACAAAACAAGAGCTGGACGACATGCCTTAGTGGGTCAAAGCACTTCCTGCCAAGCCGGCTGACCTGTGTTCTATCTGCAAGACCTGCATTGGAGAAGGAAAGAACTGTGCTCCCTACAAACTTTACAAATAAAAAAAAAATAGAAAAAATTTAAAAAGAAACAAGCAAAAATCAACAAAAGTAGCTGAACCAGGACAACTTGGTATAAAATGTGTAGAAGATTCTCTGCAGAGACAGTAACGATGGTGATTTGCTAAATCAACTCTTTCTCCCTCTCCCTCTCCTCTTCCACTTCTCTTTCAGTTTCTGGAGTTTGAATGAGACATATATGGGAGGCAGCAAGAGTAGACACACACACACACACACACACACACACACACACACACACACACACGGTGGCATAGCCAAGATGGATTCTGTCAGTCAATGCTATAAACACAGCAGTGCTGTGCTAGAGCAGAACCTGTGAATGTTCTGTCATTTATCTTTTCATTCACTCAAACATATATTTTGGGTAGAGAAGAGATGCATAGGGGCACCGGGGAAAAGCACGAGGTAGATGATGAATTGAGGCAACTCTAGAACCAGCGCCGAAGCCTGACTACCTCCAATAAAAGAGATTAATGTCGAGTCTGCGAAAGAGGGTCTGTTCTCCATGCTCATGCGATGGCATCTTTCTCGCGTCACCTTTACAAGCCCCCTCGATTCATCTTTGAACAAACCCACAATTGACTGTGACCTGCGTGTCCCCATCCCGATGCTCTGCTGCTCCCAGTGAAGATTGTCTTTGGAGAAAATCCCCCTTTTTCTCATGGTTGCATTTTGTTAATGATGTAGAATTGCATACAATTTCTTCATCTGTTTCTCTGACTCTCTAGTAACTTCTCTGTGCTAGATATTTTCAACTGCCCAGTTGATACTTGAGGTGGTGGGCCTCTGGGCGCATTCGAGGAATCGTTTAATTAAGGCAGGAGCAAGGAGATTGTCTTAATTGTGTTGGTGATGGGGGAAGACCTAGCCCACAGTGGGAAGGTGGGTGAGATGGAGAGAATGGGTCAGAATTTTTTGCGTGCGCGCGTGTGTGTGTGCGCGTGTGTGCGCATGTGTGTGTGCATGCGTGCATGTGTGTGTGTGTGTCTTGCAAGGGGGTGGGTGTACATGAGTACATTCATGTATATGTGGGTGCTTATGGATCCCAAGGGTGACATTGGGAACCACCCTGGATTGCTCTACCATCCTATTGATTTGCTTTGGGGTTTCCCAGGCTCCATCCTTCAGGGCCAGGACCACTGGTGTCAATCATATCCCACCGATGTTTTTATGTGGGATCTGGATCTCAGGATCTGTAGTCAGGTCCTTTTGCTTGTGAGGCAAAGGTGTTAACCACTGGGCCATCTCCCCAGTGCCCAGGTGAGTACCCTTGACAAAGCTGGCAGCATGCTGCTGTATGTTTGTCCTTACAGCTGGTCCTGTCCTGGATGCAGTGCGACCAGCTTTCTTAGCTCCCGATGCTGGTATCCTACCATGACGAACTGTGACTGGAACCGGAGCTGTGTGTGTAATATCTATAAGCACGAGTAAAGCTCGTGTTCCCCTAAATTACTTGGCTCGGGAGTTTATTAAAGCAATGTAATTTTGGAACTAAGAAGCTTTCATTTAGTTTTCAGCCTCTTAAAAATGAGAAAGATGGAAGTCTAGAAACAAAAGAAGAGGTCGACCTCTTGCATGCTCGCAAAGTAGAAAGTACTTCGGAAAGAACATTCAGCTCAGCAGGGCAAGAAAACACCCTTCGGACCCTGCTTCAGTTCTGAAAAGAACCGCGTGATGGGACCCGTGATTTCCATGCTGGGATGTTGAGGTCACCATTGTCTTCCAACCCCTGGGGTGCCCCACCGTCATTCTCTCTGTTCAGCTGAGGGGAGACTCTGGTGGGCGGCTTCCTCTGGTTCTCCCGTCCCTGGGGTGTGGTGTGAGCGGGACGGGCCTGGCATGGCGGGAGCTGGTTTGCTTGTACTCATCAGCAGGGCTGTTCTGCCTTGGGGCCTTTGGTTTAGGGGTGTAGCCCATCCCTGGAGGCCGTCGTCCTTAGTGAGCGTTACGATTTCCCCTGTGGTTCTCAACTGGAGGCGGCTTTGCGAGCTTGTTACAACTGGATCCGTCTACCACACACAGGCAAACCTTCTGGGACAGAGGTACCTGGTCCCAGAGGGCAGCACGTGAGGGGGAGACCCGCTCAGCTACTCCCCCTGGGCTTTCCTCCTGGGATCTGAAGGCAGCCTCCACTGTCTGGGCTTTGACTTGCTGGTCTGCTCTGTGGCCATCCTTTGGAGCAAGGTTGTGTCTTTCCAAGATGGATTTCAGTATGTTCACCTCGTACTCTCTGCTCAGCTGAGGAGAAACATTTCTGTTCTTTGTTGTTTATAAATCTATGCTTTGGGAGCTGGAGAGATGGCTCAGGGGTTAAGACTCTGTCTTGAAAGCACAAGGTTCTGAGTTCAGATCCCAGGTCCCACATAAAAATGCCAGGCAGAAGTCCCACAGTAAAAATGCCAGGTGGAAATGGTATTGGCCTGCATTTCCAGCCCTGGTGGGCGGAGCCTAAAAATCCCAGAGCTAAGCAAGGAGGTAGAAGTAATCCAGGGTGACTCCTGGGCTAAGGAGATGGCGCAGTGGTTAAGCCTTCGCCTTAACCACTTAAGTGTATGTGCGCATAGAGGTCCATTGGGAACCATCGTGGATTGTTCTAGCTCTTTATTCCTTTGTTCTAGGGTTTCCCAGGCTCTGCCTTCCAGGGCTGAAAGTGCCGGCAGCTGCCATATCCACCTGGCATTTTTACGATGGGATCTGGGGATGCAAACTCAGGTCCTTTTGCTTGCAAGGCGAAGGCTTAACCGCTGCGCCATCTCCTTAGCCCAGGAGTCCAGATCTTACCGATGGGGTCCTTCCCGGCGATGAAGCCTGTAAGGCTGCAGGCTGTGCCGGAACGACTATGAATTGGGCAGGGTGAATTCCGAGTGAACCTGCAGTCGGTTTTCACACCAGCTTTGTCCAATGCGCAACTCATTTTCAACCCACTGCTGAACACCACATTCTTTAACATGCCAACTGTAACTGGCTCTCAGCCAAGTTCACCTGCTTCCCACAGCATCATATTTTCCTCCTGCCTTTGTCTGGTTATGCACAAAAGGCAGGAATCAGATCTGATGCTATCCAAGCCCTGATCTATAATTCATGTCTCAATTGTTATTTATGTAACACATGTTTAATTACCCACAGTTTATTTCAGAATAACACAGTTAATATGCTAGTGTTTATAGGTATGTGGTTATAGATAGATTTGTTTATCATAATTTATATTTTAAAGGACTAACACCAAGCATGGACAGGGTGGTCAGTATGACATGGGTAATTTCTGAACTGTTCTTTCTTCTTTTATATTGTCTGAAAAATACATATAATAATAATTAAATGATCAAACACAATAAACTACCAACTGATGTCAGTTTATAGGACTTCCAGAACAACCCAGTGAATTTGTGAAAATGTGGTTGGGCTTTAACCATCACATGAATCAACAGCAAATTTTGTGAATACTTCTTTGACTCTCAATTCGGTGTTGATCACATACAACTCATACACATACACATACGCACACACGCAAACCTAAAAAAGGGGAAAATTTTTTTTAAAAACTCCTTAACAACAAGACTCTAATCCCTAACACATTCCATGCATGAATCCAAAATTCCTCTTCAGCTGAGATAGATAATAAACACAGCACCTCTAAGTAGACTTAAAAAAACTGTGTCTCTTTGCTGTGTGTGTTCCTGTGTATAAGAGAGGGCAGAATTCTGACTGAGTTTAAGAACAAGAGATTTGAGTTAATGAGCAAAGAGAAGTTTTAGTCCGATCTAAATCCAAATCCAAATCCAAATCCAAGCACACAAGTCCCATTATGAATCTACGTCAAATCCTTCGAGGCTTGCCTATCTCTAATTAGCAGCTAGTTAGCCCTTGTGCCCAGTTAGGCATAGCCAGAATGGCACGTGCCATTGGCAAGATAAGGGCTTGTCTGGGAGGTGAGGAGGGGACGTTTCCTCTTGCAAGAAATGCGCGTCCTCCGTCAGTGCAGTTCAATTACTTTGGCAAATACAGGAAGGAAAGAAGATATTTTAGGGGTTGGAATATGAATTTTCAGGAGGGGGAAATGCTTTCAACTAAGAAGACAATATAAAAAGGGAAATGAACTTAGTCAACTGTAGCTTCTCTTCAAAATTCTTGATGCGAAATTAAGTGAAGTAACCAAGAGTGTGGGGGGGAGGGCAGGGAAAGACATCATGTAAAAGAGGGTTGTGTCTCTTTTACAGGTTGAAAAGAAACAGAACTTTCTTGTTCAATGATGGGACAGGTTTGGGGAGAAACTTTATGTCACTGAGAATTGCCAGTTAATCGCCCCCAAACACGGTTGTTTGACATAATAGCTTGCTCCTTACTTCTCTTGGTTTGGGGGGGGGGGCTTCTGGTTGGACTTGATTGCATATAACTTTGTCAAACATACCTTCATTTGCAATCTCTTTTTCCTGAAAATTATACTGCAAGTATCAAGTAGTCCCTTTGATGGGCATTCAAGCTGGACAGGATATGCTGCTGAAAAAAATGTTCAGAAAAGACCTATGAGCTGCTGGTACTGAGAACTCATTTTGTCAAAATGAAAATTGGCGGCGGGGTGGTGGTGGTGGTGATGGTAATAAGTAATGTGCGGTCAGGTTTTTTTCTCTGCAAACTTAGCAATGAGATAGTGTTGTCTTCTTCATTGGGGCAGAATAAATTAAATGATCGGAAGAGAATTGATGATCCACACGAGTGGAACCAGTTGTACTTGGGAGTGATCACATGGACAGAGCAGGAGGACTCGGCTCGGTAGGTGCAAAGGGTTTGTCTTGCAAGCAAGAGATCCTGAGTTCCATCCCAGAACCAACGAAAGGGGAACAACCACTGGGAAAAAAAAGCAGAGAAAATATTTACAAACCTTCTCAATGCCGAGGAAGCTGATCTGTAAACCTATAAGGAACTCTGATACCTTGGTTGAAAGAAAGATAAAAACAACCTAGCTATTCAATTTTGAAATGGGCTGAGGGCTGGGTAGACTTTTGTGTAAAAACATACGAATAACTACTGGGTATATAAAAAGAGTTCCCAGGGGTATTAAGGAAATGCTAATCAAAGCCCACCGTGAGCAAGAATCCCACACTTAACCGCATGCTTATTTTATGCTGTAGAGAAAGATATGGAGTGTTTAGAACCCACAGACACCCTTCTAGGAATACAGAGTACTGTGTTCATTGTAGAAAACAGTATGAAGTTAGAGGTCTGTCTCATCCCAGCCAGAATGGCCATGACATAGGAAAATGAGGTGAGGGGAAAAGTGAGGATGCGGGAAGACGGAATCTTTGCAGATGATTGGTAGGAAGGTACGCTGTCTCAGTGACTTTGACATCTGTATGGAGGGTCCTTGAAAAGTAACGGTGGAGCGCTCATGTGACCCAGGTCTACCTCTCCTGCTATATGCATGAGGGAAAGGATGTAAATTAGCATATTAATAGATAGCAACAAACCCACATTTTGCTCTGCACTGCTTTGAACAGTCAAGTTAGTCAGGCGCCCATCAAAGATGAATGGGTGCCAATGAAAATGTGTAGACACGCACTGTAGATTTCCAGATAAATACAGAATATGCACTGAAAGAAGATAGGAAAGCAAAGGAATGGATTATTTAGGAAGAGGAAGTGGACTACCAAGAGGAAAGGGAAGGAAAAGGAAGGTAGCAGAGGGCTGACATGATCAAAGCACATTTTGTAACTATAAAGATTTCATAATGAAATCCATTGTTTTGTATCATCCAAATATATGAATCAAAAGATATGTATATTGAAAACATAGACTAGTATGGTGGTTCCTGAAAATAAGTTTCCATAGGCTTCACCAATCTTACTTCTGAGATTCATCCAGAAGATTCGAAATCAAACTTTCACATATTAGTACTTCTTAGTTGATTGCAGCATTATTCACAGCATTTTATGTGGAATTAACCTGCACATTTAGCGAACAAGGAATGGGATATGCCAGTGTTTCTTTAACTTCTGTTCACAACCCTGTCTCTCTGAGAAATTTTTAAAAAAAATTTTTTTATTATTTCTTATTTATTCAATTGTGTGTGCGGTGTATGTGTGTGTGTGTGTGTGTGTGTGTGTGTGTATGTAGAACCACAGATGAATTCGGGAACCACCCTGGACGCCTCCACCTCCTCCTTGTTTACTCTGCCCCGGATTCACAGGCTCCGCCCTATCAGGACCAGAAACACAGGCCGCCCCCACTTCGGCCCGGCGTCTATACGTGGGGTCTAGGATCTGAACTCAGGACCTTCCGCCTGCAAGGCAGAGGCTTAACCCCTGAGCCACCTTTCCAGCCCTTCGTCTGAGAAATTTTTATGTGATCCAAAATCAAAAATTTACTGGTAATAAGCCATAGAGAACTTTATTTTAAAACAATCTTTTGATGCACATATAGTTTTACCACGTATTAAAGAGGATAGCAAATGTGGATATTAATGAGGTCAATGTACTTGCTCAGTTTTTCAAGTAGAGGATTAAATCTTGGGTATTTGCTGCTGCAGGATGCAGGGCATATTTAGCATATTTATCATCAATGATGTGACTGCTGATGTATATAAATATGTAGTTGAAAAGGACATGGGTCTGTTTAAGTAACTTTAGAGACTGTTGGAAATTCTGTTCTAATCACAAGCCAAAATTCATTAAAGATTTGTTTTTGCAAGTGTAGATGTGGATGTATAGGTGTGGGGGGGGATGTGTGTAAAGTTCTGTGAGTGCCTGTGGAAGATTAAGGGTGACATTGGGTATCATCTTGGAATGTTCTATCTCCTTATTGCTTTGTCCTGGGCTTTCCATATCACAATATGTCACCATATCATTCAACATTTTTTTTAAAGAATTTTTAAAAATTTATTTATTCAATTGTGCGTGTGTGCATATGTATGTGTGCGCGCGCGTGTGTGTCTGTGTATGTGTAGAACCACGGACGAATTCGGGAACCACCATGGACGCCTCCACTTCCTCCGCCCCGGGATTCACAGACTCTGCCCTACCAGGACCAGAAACGCAGGCCGCCCCCGCTTCCGCCTGGCGTCTATACGTGGGATCTGGGATCTGAACTCAGGACCTTCCGCCTGCAAGGCAGAGGCTTAGCCTCTGAGCCACCTCTCCAGCCCCTCATTCAACATTTTTATATGAGATCTGGGGTTTGAACTCAGGTCCATTTGCTTATGAGGCAAAGGTTTAATTCTGGAGTCACTTCTCCTATCCCAAGGTTTTTTTAAATGAAATTCAAGTCAACAATTCAAACAGCAGATTTTAAAATCAAGCATTCTAGCAGGATATACTAATTTGGTATACCAGTATACCAAGGATATACTAATGTGATATTTACACACTGAGGAACAGTGGTAAGAAAGTGTTTTATAGTCTTTGTTTTTTTGCAGTTAAATTATTTTGTTTCTGTGGCAGCAGAACGTTCTACAGATTCAGTCATGATGCTGCAGGTCAAACATGGAACAGTCTTGAATCTGAGCCGATCATGTCCCAGGCAGCATTGGGTGGCGCTCAGTGTCAGGGTGGCAGACACAGTGTGAAATGTCCCTGTTGTGTGTTCAGAATCCAGGCTGCAGTGAAGTCAGGTGAAATAACATTGGATCTACTGTGTGAAACACATTCATCGCGCACTTGATTTCGCACTGCCTGCCTAGAACCCTTTAACTGGTGCTGTGTGTGTGTGTGTGTGTGTGTGTGTGTGTGTTTGTGTGTGTGATTACCTACATTCAGTTACATAACCCCATGGTGGGGGTTGGGATCCCAGTTTAAGAACCTGTCATATTGATGATAATGGAATCTTATTCAGTCTTAAAAATGAAAGAGATTCTACAACACGGAGCAACATGGATAGATCCTTGAGGATGTAAATAAACCAGTCATAACATAGAGACATGCTGCGTGCGTGCACTTGTGCGAGATGCTTAAAGTAGTCAAGTTCATGGAGTCAAAATAGAATCAAAAGCTCATAGGACAGTCAAGTTCATAGACTCAAAATACAGAATGGGGTTGTGAAGAAGAAGAGCTGTGGTAAGTCCCTCACCCATGGGCCGCAATCTCAGCCAAGCAAGATGGATGTGCTTTAGAGACCTGTCAGGTGATATTTTGCCCATAGTCAATAGTAATACATCACACACTTGAAAATTTGTTAAGAGAGTAGAATTTACATTAAGTGTTCCTTCCTTGCAAAAAAAGAAAGAAAGAAAGAAAAAAGAAAGAAAGAAAGAAAGAAAGAAAACAAGAAAGAAAGAAAGAAAGAAAGAAGGAAGGAAGGATGTAGGTGATTTCTGAGTAGTGGCTGGGGGATGTAGTTACAGCACCGTGAACTCTGTGCTATTTCATCTCAGGGAAGAGCAAACAGACACATAGGATTTGCTAGTGTGAGCCGTCAGCAATCTGCCAGAGCAGGAGGTGAGAATTCTTCTTAGCCAGGTTGGGAAAGGAGTAGAAAACTGCTCTGTACTAGAATCACAGAGCCTGACCGTAGTGGCCTCTTGGTACTATAACATGGACACTTATTTAGTCACCAAACACACTGCCTGTCCATGGAGCTGAGTGTGGAGGTGCCCCCCGCCCCCCGCTTTCCTGACTCCCACAGTAGCAGGAGTCCTAGAATATTGAGGAAGGAAGTAAGAGTATACAGTCTACTACGATCTGTTTGAAGTCTGCACCGTTTTCTTGGAAGCAAGTGATGATGATGGTTTCTGAAATCCTCAAGTGTTGTATTTATGAGCGCTTGATGTTTTTTACACATGAGCACATAAATTCTGAGCTGATTCGCCTCTAAATGGAGTCTTTGGTCTATAGAATAGCAGTGATGGAGTGTTCTACTTCCCAGTATTAAAACACAGACTTTCTATCCATATATATGGATTGTCATCCTGTTCATGGACAGACAGACGTTGGGTAAGTGGAGCATGCCAACAAGGTTAGCCATGTATGGCTTGGTTTCAATTGCAGTCTTGTTCTTTTTCCTCCATTCAGGATTAGTGTCTGGATGATTTTATGTGCAAGTCTTCGGCAGGAGTCCTGAGCTGAAACAGTACCTAGGAGCTCAGGGCCCCCACTGCCCTGCTGTTGAAGTCTAACTTGAGATGCCCAGAGTAACCTAGGGAGGTCCAGGTCCTGCATCAAGTTGTCTCGCGTATCCAGACCGTAAGTGTCTTGTGTTTATGTGCTTAGCACAGCGCTTTCTGAATCTTAGCACACTCAGGGAGAAACTGGAGTTCTCATTAGAAAACTCTGGTTCTGATTTCATGAGTCCACACTACTGGCCATCTCCAGGCCCCTACTCCACAGACCACACTTGGAAGAGACGACAAGACATGTCTGAAGTAGTCTCTTCCATTCAGAAAATTCTCTGCAACCATATGAACCCAAGACTCCCACTGCTCTCTTGGCTGGCAGATGCTGAGAGAGGTGAAACGATGAGGTGGACAGGTGTGTAGACAACAAAAGACACACTTTTCCAGACAACCTGTGTGCTTCAGTATGGGCCAGGCAATACTGTGCAGATGAGAGAGTTGTCACTCGCTGCCGAAATACAGCTCTTTAGCTAGAGAGAAAAGTGGGGGTGGAGGGATGGTCCCCCTCAGTCAACGAATGCCAGATGCAGCAGGAATGTCAGCCAGGATTCCTCCCTCCTCTTGTTGACTTAATCCATTGCTCCCAGGCACTGGCTGAGAAGAGGAAATGATTTGGAGATGTTTGCACATGAGACTCTCTTTTTCCATCGGTGCAGCTTAAAAATGGTATGTTTCATAAATATAAACGGCTTTGACGCTGCCAGAAAAGCTTTCACAGTTTTGGGGGACTGGGGTTCTAGACATAATGCTGAGACAACAAATTCAAAAATTGGAAAAACAATATTCTGCAAGCAACTTGCTTGCAGACCTCTATGCCAAATAACCAGATTTGGCTTTTATGTATTGTTTTTGGCAAAAAAAGATTGGCTTGGGTATTGACTTATGCTTCTGCCGTCCTTATGAATGCATGTCCAAGCAGTTTCAGGAAACAAGGGGCTTTATTATTAGGTTATGTTTTCTGGTTGCAATTCATCGTCACAGCAGGAGAGCATTACCAGCATCAGGAACAGAGAGAACTAGAGGTATCATGGACTGACCCACTTCCTGGTACCAAATTGTCTTAGTCTCATCTCTCGTCACTATGATAAGCACGTGGCCCAAACAATACAGGGAAGCTTTTGCAGTCCGCCTGCATGTTGCTGATAAATGACCATCACTGGCTTAAGGAAACAAGGAGTTTATTTTCTCTTACAATTACTGGTTACAGTTCTTACTCCTGCTTGACAGGAGAACTCATGACAGCACCAGGGCCGAGGAAACTGGCCACACCATCTCTAGTAATGGCTGAGAGAGGGACAATCCTTACTTGACAGACCAGTATTCCTAGCCAAGTGTACAAAAGGATGCCAACGCTCTCAACCAGGTGTCTGTATTTTATTCTGGGGCCTAATCCCACTCACCATGGGCTGGGCCTTCCCCATCAGCTAGACAGTCTTTGCAGGTTTGCTCTGGGCTTTATTCAACCACTAATTCTATACAAATGTGTCCAGAGCTCAACCCTCAACTATCAATTTGACACCTGTGCCTAACTATGACAGAAGCCATGTTTTTCTTCTTTTTTTTTGTTTTTTTTTTTTTTTTTTTTTTTTGCTTACTTTTGCAGGTTATAGTCCATTATGGCAAGCGCATTATCAGCAGGGGCTGAAGGAACTGGCCACACCCTAGCTACTGGAAGAGCTGAGAGTGCGCATTCTTTCTAGCTTGACATCTTGCCAAAAGTTGAACCAGCTCGCACTATCTTATCCACCTCCCAGGGAAGGGTATCATCCCCTAGGAGCTGGGTTTCTCACATCAGTTAGATAATTTCCTCTGGGTTTGCTCAGAGATTTGCTTTAAACTAAATAATTCTTACAGATACGCTTAAAAGGCTCAGTTCTCAATTGGCAGGTTCTAAAGATAACTGCAACAGGTATACTAATACTAAATTTCAGTCATTCCTTTCTACCCTCAATACTCATCCATTTAAAAAAAAAGATCAGGGCTGGAGAGATGGCTCAGGGGTTAAGCCTTTGCCTTGCAGGCAGAGGGTCCTGAGTTTGGATCCTAGATCCCATGTACAAATGCCAGGCAGAAGTCAGGGCGGCCTGTGTTTCTGGTCCTGGTGGGTGGAGCCTGTGAATCTGGGGCAGAGCCAAGAAAAGGGAGGTAGAAGCAGTCCACGATGATTCCCAAATTCACTCTTGGTTCTACACATACACATACACACACACATACACACAAACACACATAGGTACACACACACACACACACACACACACACACACAATTGAATAAATAAAAAAAAATTTTAAAAAGAGATCACCACTTCTTTTTTTATCAGGAGTTATTATAAAATTTGGAAAAGCAATCATAAAATAATTCCAACTTCTTTGTTGTCTTCCCTCCAGCTATGTAAGGTGCATGGGAGTCTCTAGTAACATCTGAGTTTGTCATCAGTATCTTATCTCTCCACATTCCCTGCCTTCATTGAAGAGAAATTCTAACATCAATTTCTTGTGGACTTCAGGTGTGTGCCGGAAGAGCTCTGCGAAGTTAATCGTTCCACTGATTAGCTTCCAAGATCGTTACCGAGATGTCTGTAATCGCTTCTCTTCCTATCACTCAGATTAAGGATCTTGTGGTTCCAATGTCAATGTGTATAATGGGTCCCTGGCAGCAAGGAGAACTTGAGGACGATTCTTCAGACCAGGAGCTGTCACTCTTACACAGTGCGTTTGCTGTGTTTCCATGTTCACGTTTTGAGCTCTCCTAAAAATAAGCTTTATGGTTTTAGAATACATCCACAGAACTCTTTGATACAGTTCCCCAAACATGTGGAGCCCGGGTCCCCTCCCCTTGGGCATGGGCTTGTTCTGTGACTCACTTCTGATGCACAGAATATGCTAGAAGTGATGGCGTGTGGTTGATGAGACAGCCATCAAAGGCACATGGGCGCCTTGTGCCCACTTCCTCTTCGATGACTCATCGTAGCTGCCATGCGGTAAGGACGCGCAGGCTTGCACGGTGGGGAAACAAGCCCCCTTGAGCAAGCTCATGGACCCCAGGCCTCTGGCCAGCAGCTGCGTGAGTGGGGAGCTCCTCCTACCCCAGATAGGACTGCAGTGCTCTAACCCTGGGCGACATGTTGACTGAAGCGTCCTGGAGACTTCAAGATCACCCAGCTCCTGAATTCCTGATGAAGAAAGTTAAACTCCATAGTTAAGTCACCAAGTTTTATTTTCCAGGAAGGATAACATCTTCAACAAGAGATAACTGACAGAGGCATGACACCTGTTGTGATCACAGATCACAGAAGCATCCACGGACAGTCGATGTTCTTGCAGGTTTAGGGAAATTGACTATGTAAAGTACAGACTGTGACCACAGCTTCCTGTCAAATCTAAGAGGAGAGTAGGTGACTGAAGATAAAGCTTGCAGACCTGCACAATGGGTGACATGCCAACCTGCCCCGTAGACTAGCGAGGATCTCAGGAGAAATACTTACATGCAGTGTCATAGACCTTAGGGTCTAGAGCTAGACAGATGAAGGGGAGTGACCCTATCAGTGGGTCTGCCCAAGGAGGGGCTACTTGGTCTGCCACAGAGGCCTGAACTCCCACTGGAGCAGACAATCCAGAGGGAGCCCTGGGACCCATAGAAGCAGATAGGAAGGTGAGGGAGTGGGATGGATTGCTAAAGAGAGGGGAGGGAGTGAAGGAAGGGGGAGAGAGGGATAATTATTCAATATGCTTGTTAAACTAGAAAAAATAAATTATAAAATATAAAATTACAAATTAGTCCCTATTATAAAAAATAGTCCCTGGCCTCTTTATGGCCACAACGCATAATTAATGCTGCTATGCACTTGGATCCGTGCTTGCGACAAGCAGAGGTGTCAACTTGACAAGTGGTGGTTTGAGGATAGTTAATCTTGGTTGCCAACTTGACTATGCCTGGGATTAACTAACAGATTAGCTGTCAGATCACTTGAAAAAAATTAGTGAGATAATATGGGTGATATCTTCCAGTGGCAGAGCTGATAAAAGGAAGTGCAGGAAGGAAGAGCTGGGCTCTGTCTCTGTCTCTCTCTCTCATAGCTCATTTCCCTTGCTGCTTCCATTCTTTGCTGGCTTCAGAACCCAACTTCTTCATCCTTCCCACCGTGACTGTGCAGAGCCTCTCTAGGAATCCTCTGGCCTTTGGCACCAGACTGGAGCCACAAGTATTCAGCTCCTGAACTGACTAGCTAAAGGCAGCCATTGCTGGATCACCTCAGCCACTTCAATAAATCACACACACACACACACACACACACACACACACACACACACACTGGTTCTGTTCTTCTAGAGAGTTCTAATACAATGTTTGTGGCTGCTGTTAATGCTTACACGTGTCTCTGTGCTTCCTAGACCTGGCCCATGGGCTGAGCAGAGAGGGGGCTGGAGGCCTTGCTTAGGGAAAGGCTGTGAGGAGCATTGATGGCCACTCTTCTGCATGTCATCCCTTGCCTCTGTCAGTCACGCCCTTCTGTGAGTGGTCAGATCCCCTGGGGCTCGAGGGCATGTCTTAGCCCCAGATACATTAGTTCACAAAGCAGCAAGCAGGAGAAACTGCTGTGAGGACCAAAGAATCCCGCTTAGCTCAGCACTTTTCCCCCTCAGTGCCAGAACCATCTCCTAGTGCAAGTTGCTAGAACCATCTTGTAGTGCAGAGTTGAAGGGGGAAGTGCATCATTTCTCCTGGAAATTCTGTGTGGGGCGCTATTCCCCGCCCCTAGATGTCCTTCCTCAGAGGGAAGGCTGGAGCTCTGGCCGAGACCTTGAAATGCTAATCACCTCCCGTTTGACCCCAGCTCTGGTCACACAAAGGCTGAATCTTCTTCCAGTGACGTGACATTTCACTCCCGCGGGGACTAAGGCTCTGTTTTTTGTTGCTTTTAACACATTACAATTCAAATCATAAACAGTTATGGCTGGAGTGTATTTAAGGAATGATTTTATCTCATGATCTGTAGGCTGAATCCCACCAAGCACTGGTGGTCTTCTAAGGTCCTCAGGGTTTCTCTGGTTTGATCTCTTTTTTATGTCACCCCGCCATCAATGGGACACCGGGATCCTTAGATTCTTGGTTCTCTTATATTAATGTTGTAGCATTTGTGAACATCGCACATACATCATCCATATGTTGTAAACCACAGCTAGATGATTTTTAAGACTTGAAATAATTCAAGCACTATGCACATAGGCATTCAGCGAGACAATATAAGTTATAATGACAAAACAATTAAGTCTGACATGGTCAGCATACATGCAATTTTCAAGGTCTTTTCAGTCTGTGGTTGGTTGGGTCTGACTGTTACGGCTGCATTTGTGTACTGATCATATTTCCTTAAACACGGGATCTTGAGGTCTTTGATTTCGTCTCTTGCACTTACATTTAAGATGTATATGTAATGGAGATTCAGAGAGAGAATGAGAGTCATGTAGTTTATGATGGTGGATTTGGGCAGAGCTTCCCATGAGCAGTTTTAGATGCTCCACTGAGTGGCCTTTTATACACATCTTATCATATTCTGAACTTCAGATTACATGTCACACTAGGGTGCTCACAGGTAAAGCTGATTCTGAATGAGAAATGAAGATATGTCAGATCAGTGGTCTTGCTTTCCCCTCTCCCAGGTATCTATATCGCCTCATCCCACTTGACTTGATTTTTAAACACTATCGTCTCCTGGCATTTCAGGTACCTCCTTTAGGGTATTGAGAAGTATTGTCCTGTAGAGAGGAGGTGCTCTTTTCTTAAAGTCATAGACATACTTTATCTTTTCAGCATGATAAAGGCTAATGGGAGTAATTTTGAACTCTTGAAACCCAATCCCAAGCGACACAAATCACACCAAACCATTTTTACCTGGATTGTGGACAATGCGAAAGCAACACAGTAGGTGTCTCTCTTGAGCAGACGTGGCATCGCCCAGGTTGCCGCCTCTCCTGGGCCTCCCATTCCAGGCCAACACCTGTGGCTGAGGGACTGGGGCTTCCCGGGCTGTCCCCAGGGGCTGCTGGCCTCAGGAGAGCAGCCTGGGCACCCCTGATACACCTACTCCCCCCAAAATCAAGCTCAATGACTGTGGGAGACTACCCATAGAGGGGAGGGGTCTTCAAAATAAAAACTGTCCCCAATCTTTGAAAGGAATAAATTCAATGACCATAAGATTATTTCTAATTTTCCTATGTGAAGAAATGTTTTCAAACTTTGGTTGTAGCTTGAGGAATTGACCGGATAAAGAGATACTTCTGACCTGTCTCTTAAGACTTCAAGGTCTTTATTTCCTACTTTTCTTTTATCCACATGGCAATCTGTATTAATATTTGCACCTAGATGAACACGTTCTTTTCGTGCACCTAAATTGGCAAAAATATCAACAGCAGAATCATTTTTTAATTAATAAAAGCAAAACCAAATTGTAGATAAGTTTTTTTAGTCTTTCTTAGGTAGTAAAAATACTTTACCATGAAACCTTTGAGATATTTAATTTCAACATCTAAAATTAAATCAAAATTGGACTATAGTCTGATCAAATATACCCTACAGTTCTGAACTACTACAATATTTTTGTTATGTTGATCAGTAATTAGCAATAGGCCTGTTGTAGTCAAATATTTTAGGAATAAAGCTAATTAATTTGCTTTTTAAAAAGTGGCATAGCATTCATATAGGAAGTTGATTTTAATGTACTCCAAATAAGTTACTATAGATGGTTTGGTTTAAAAAAGGAAAACTGACAAAATATTGCATTGTATTGTTGGAGCAAAGGCTCAGGGGTTAAGTCTCTGCCCTCAAAGCGGAAAGGCCTGAGTTCAAATCCCAGATCCCATGTAAAAACATCAGGTAGAAATGGTGGAGGCTGTACTTCCAGTCAGGGAAGGTAGAATCTGGGAAACCCCAGAACAAAGAAAAAAGGAGGTAGATCAGGTTCCTTTGGGCCTCCATAGGCTCACACAGTGCTTTGATATACACAGACACATATGAGCACACACACACACACACACACACACACACACACACAATAAATAATAGAAAAGGAACTGCAACTTAAAAAACCCCAAAATATTGTATAGTAATGAAATATTTGCTACTATTTACTGAAATGAGTTTCTTTATTAACAATTTTTAACTCATGCTAGCAACATGCACTTACCACTTGCTATAATTTCTAATTTTCTCAATTTTACTTTTGGGAAATCATATGTGGGTCTCTCCACACGTAGGAGAAACCACTAAAGGGAGAAATCGGTTTAGTCTCTAAACCTTTGCTTCTCATCCTTTTCTGGGTCCTACTGTGTACAATGTACCAGTCCTCAGACTTATTTTTTAGTTAATATTCAAGTGAATTCAAAATCCATGCAGCCCACAGAGCCTAGATTTCTCCCATTGGTGAGGATCTCCGATAGGACTTTGTGTGTGATTGAACATACTCCACGTTTTCACAGAGATCTCCACGGTGCTTCAGAGGCCTGGTGACAACAGCCAGAATCTATGACTGTTGGTTAATCATTCACTACTCTGGGGAAAACCATTAACCCACTAAGAAGCGCTCAATGGATTAATGAGCCCTCAGTAGCTGTTGACGGATGAAGAAAAACAGAGGACAGTATGAACCCATCAGATCCAGGTGTCCATTCAAGAGTCCACGTTGCCTGAAAGAAAGACCATGAAATGAAAAGAGCACTGAAAATAAAGAAGAAAACTAAACTAAAGGATGTTTTCGTATGATTTTCAGGAGGCAGAAGACTTCAGCATATGAAAGAAGAAATGAGTGAGAAGAGAAAAGTGATTCTCTGAGATATGAAAGCACTTTACAGATAGGAAGGGAATTCTGGGAACCCAGAAGATGTGATAGAAGAATTAAAATAGACCTCAAAGTCAATGAATAGCAAAGTATTTCATTCTCTTTTTTTCAATTCTGAGGATAAAACCTGGAGACTTGCTCATGCCAGGCAAGCCCTGTCCCACCGAGTTCGTCCCTGATGATCAAGGTTGAGATTACAGAAAATCAGTTCAGCAACATAGCTGACAAATGACAATTTCTACAAATTCTAAGAAAATAGATTTAAAATGAGGAAAAAAAGAGAGAGAACTGAAGTCGAGGCCAGAGGCCAGTGGTAGACTGAAACCATTCAGTAAAGACAAACTTAAGGAAAAGAACCAAGAAAGACCCCCTAGAAGAACACATTCTTTTTTAAATATTTTTTATTATTTTTATTCAATTGTGCGTGTGTGTGTGTGTGCGCGCGTGTGTGTGTATGTGTGCGTGTGCGTGCGTGTGTGTAGAACCACGGGCGAATTTGGGAACCACCATGGACGCCTCCACCTCCTTGTTTACTCTGCCCTGGGATTCACAGGCTCCGCCCTACCAGGACAAGAAACACAGGCCGTTCCCGCTTCTGCCCGGCGTCTATACATGGAGTCTAGGATCCGAACTCAGGACCTTCTGCCTGCAAGGCAGAGGCTTAACCCCTGAGCCACCTCTCCTGCCCAGAAGAACACATTCTTAAGCCAAAGTCCCCCACAGTATCACCGTCAGCATTGTCATGATGGAGAGAATTGGTCAAAGGGGCTTGGGTAGCATTGCTGAAATTGCTGACAGAACATTACATTCTCATAACTTTTCTTTAAAAGGAGGAATTTTTAATATAAACAGTCACAACGGGGACATTATGTGTTTTCTTAGACTTTCATGGTATTTCATAAGACCTCACCAAACAGTTTTAAATATCTGGAGTTTGAATGGAAAAACATAACCCCAAACTTCTACAGTGAGACAAAGATGCTGTCCTGGGCTGATCATGTTGAAAGGGCATATTTAATTATAAAAAGATTTAAAAGAAAAATAACACTCTTTTATCTTTCAGAAAAAATGCCCAAAACCGTGTGATGGATGTCCAAAAGATGAGTCAGAAGTTCCCACCAAAGAACGGACCGATTCAACTCAAAAGAGCTCTGTCTAACCACCAATGGTTGATGCAATATGTTAATGGCAAAATATTGATATAATTATATTTATAAACTAAACATAAAAGTAATAGGCATGGAAAAAAGTTACTTTAGTGAATTTCAGTCATAATTAAATTATGATTTTGCAATTTTAGAAATATTGGAAAATGAGAAGAAAATGAGGAGAATGGAAGCTATTCTAACATGGTTTGCTAAACACTGGGCACTTGATTTTTTTTTAAAGTAATAACATACTGTTTCAAATATCTGCCTTAGAAATAGAATCATGGGACTGTAGAGATCGCTCAACTGGTAAAGTGCTTGCCTTATAAACTCAAGGTCCTGAGTTTGAATCCCAGACTCTACGTATCCATGTATAAACGAGCTTGTGGGGGTATGTGCTTTTAATTCAGTCCTAGGGAGGCAGAGGCAGACAGACCCCCTAGCCTAGCTAGTCAGTGAGAAACATTGCTCCAAAAAATAAAGTGATGGTAGACACCCAGGAATGCTATCTGATTGTCCTTTGGCTTCCACACGCTCATACATACACACATACTGCATTAGCTACTTTTCCTGTGAATGTGATAAAACACCCAGAGGAAAGCAACTTAAGGGAGAAAGAGTTTCTTTTGATTAATTGGTTGAGAGTACAGTTCATCGCTATGGGAAATTTTAAGGAAAATTAGAGGTGGTGGCTCACGCTGAGCCCACAGATAGGAAAGACAGTATGTGAGTGCTCACGTTTAGCTCTCTCCTCCCTGAGCCCAGCAACCCCCATGGATGCTACCACTCACAGCTAGGGTGGGTCTTCTCTACCAAGATTGTCCTGATCTCACTAATCCCTCACAGTGTCTCTGGAGGTCAGTGCTAGTCAGCACCCCTGTGTACCCAGGAGAAGGAAATGAAGACATTAATTAGGAATGTATTCAGTTGCAAGTATATAATAGCCCAACTCACAGTGCTTTCACTAGTCAATATGAATTCCAGAGGCAGATCTTTGCTGGTACGATTTCAGTGAGAAAATAATGTTGCAAGATGTCTTAGCCCTTCCAAGGTTGTTGCTGTATGGAGCTCCAGCCGGCTCTCTGTATTTAGAAGGACGCCGAGGAAAGCATAGGACTCTAGAGCATCTGCTACATCTCATCAGCTAAGTATGGCTCTGCCAACTGCTCATGCGCAGGGAACATTAGATAAATATTTCAGCAATTGCCAGAGAAGTAGGAGGCACCCAAAGTAAGACCAAACATATATTCTATGACTTAAAGCTCTTGTTGAGAAATAAAACTTACACTAAGAGAAAGGCCCAGGAAGAACTCAGACATGAATGGGAGAAAAAAATATCTTTGAAAGATTTACCATGCCCCTCTTGTACTTTGAAAAGTTAGATAGTAAAATTGAAGGATGAAAATAGGCAATATGACATAGCAGTTTTAAACCAATGAAGCAATTTAGGAAGAATGAGTAGCTTATCTATTAATAAGTGGCATATGCATTTTAAATTTTAGTAAAATACAAGTTAAGCATATAGAGAAACACTCACCGAGTGTGGTGGATAATGCCCAGAATTCCGGCACCCAGGAGGTAGAGCTAGGAGGATCAGAAGTTCAAGGCCAATGCCAGGGACTTAGGGAGAGAGAGAGACAGAGACAGACAGAGACAGAGAGAGACACAGAGAGAGAGACAGAGAGACAGAGAAAGAAAGGAAGGGGAAAAGAAAACTCAATAACTGTAAACATATATGTGCATATGTAGTAGAATTATATCTTAACAACTTTGTATTCATATCAGACATAACTAATGTTAAAATATGCAATGACATCGAAATGTCTTAATTAACTACTGAGCTAAAGAAAAAATAGTCACTTTTAAACACAAAATAATACTAAGAAAGTAATTGATAACTTATGGTATAAAATTAGGATTATACCTACAAAAATTAGTGCTTCATAGGATCTAATAATTAAGCAGAAAAGGTTGAACATGATTTCAGTTGCAAAAGAAAAATCAATAACATGCATTTAGGTAAAGTACCAGAAACAATGATAAAAGTGATGATAAAAGGACAAAGGACTGAAATAATAATTATTGCCGATTAAGAAGCTCAAGGGGTCGGCTCTTTAAAAGCATTTATAAGATACGTCATGGCAGCAGAGGAAAACGAAAGTCCACGTAGGTGGAATGGAGAAGGGGATCCTAGGGGCTGGTGAGATGGCTCAGCCGGTGAACTGCTTGCTGTGTGAGCATGAGAATCTGAGTTTGGATCCCCAGAGCGCATGTAAAGCAGGATGGGGGTAACACACCCCGATAATCCCAGCGCTCCCGCAGCGAGATGACCGGCAGAGACAAGCGCGTGCCCAGAAACTCATGGCCCAGCTAGTCTGGCACTGGTATCAGAGAGCAAGAGATACCGTCTCAAACAAGGTGGATGGTGAGGACAGACATCAAACCTGAGTCCTCCTCTGACTTCTGCACTCATGACATGACATATGTGCACTCACACACAACATGCATGTGCAAGCACACATCATACGCACATGCACACAGAGATTGCAAAGATCCCAGTAGTCCTTGGCTGCTATTACGATTAGTAGGCTGAAGATTTAGGCCTGGCAGAGGACCCGGTCACGTGACTTTGACCTTTTCTTTCCCATCATCTTATTCAAATTCTCTCCTGAAGCAGAGTTATGGCTGGAACCCTCAAATCTTGTTTATCCACCATTCCAAGTATCCGCACAGAGGATACACTGCCTTTTCTTGTGAGATTTTCTTTCTTTCTTTAAACTGTTGGGATTTGAAATTGCCCCTGTCAGTACACACTAGGTGTCTGTTCTTTATAACAATGACTAGCTACCCCAGTCAACTGGATTTGTCTCCATTCAACGCTGTTGGATGGGTGATACAATGGTTGTTTGGTTTATACTTGCCCTTTCTACATATATTTTGCAAATGAGCCTGTAAGATAGATCTGGGGCAACAGAATCATATAGACACAGACATTTAATTGGATGGATGTTGCCAAATCCTTCTCTAAAAGCAAAAAGCATCGTGAGTGTTCAATTCTCACTTCCTCCACAGGAGTGAGCACCATCACAGATGTTTGGAATTTTGTTATTTTTCAGAGTTATAAGATAATATTTATTACAGCTTTGAGAATTTTTTATTATCAAAGAGATTGGGCATTATTCCAAATTTTATTGTTCTTTTAAAGATTTTTTAAAACTGGTTATAGCCGTGGTCTACTTTATTATTAGACTGCACCTCTTTGGTCCAATATGGAATTGTTCCTTTTGTCAATCTGCTATTTTTAACATATTTCTATTTGTTTTTTAAGTAGGGAGCATTTCTTTCTATTAGAAGATTAAAATGTCCAGATAATCAAATTCATGTCCCCTTTCTTCGGTCGCAGCTTCTGGACTGTGTCATCCTCATTTGCAAATGATTCCCTTTGCTCTCGCCTTTAAAGAGGTTAGGTGTAGAATGATCTCAATTTTTAGTATGCATGTAAAAAGCCCATATTTCCTTCAAGAATTAATGAGGGGTTGGGGTTATGGCTTAGTCATTTGAGGACCTGAGTTTGGAGCCCCAGTACCCATATAAAGTAATCAGCCACTGGAGGGGTAGAGAGAGCAACCTGTGAGCTGCCAGCTAACTGGCCAATCGCTGAGCAGCCAGTCTAATGAGAAACCCTGTCTCAAATATTAAGGTGATGAAGGAAGACCCCAAGACAACCACTGTCTGCGTGCATAGTCATGCACATATGTATACACATGAACGCCTTATGCACACATATAAAAGAATCAGTTGCACTCATTGCTAAGAAATAGAATATATCTTAAAATTCAAGGATGACTTCACATTAAAAAACATATTTCAAAAGCAAGACACATATGGCAATTTCATCATATGTAAAAAAAAAAAGGGCACAACACAGCTTATTACTTACAGATGAGAAGGAAACTTCTAGAAAACCAAGAGCGGAGCCTTTCTGCAGTTGATTTGGAATAAGTGCCATAAAACATCAGCTGGCATAATGCTTAATGCTGAAGCACTTGGGACAATCCCAATTAAAAACAGGAATTCGCCCAAGATTCCTGCTGCCGCCATGATTACTCCACATTCCCAGGACCACACTGTCTGGCACGATGCAGCAGAAAGTGGGAAGAGGACAAAATGATCATTATCTGCAGATGGCATAATTAAAGGCAGAGAAAAATCCAACTGAGAAGCTAGAATGAGAATTCATGAAGCTTTAGAGAAGGAGGTAACAACACAGGAAGATGTGAAGAGGTTCTTTGGCCCAGAAGTAAGTTGTAATCGATTGGGAGAATCGGTGGAAACATTGCTGTTGGCCTTTCTCCAAACAGAAAGCCAAAAGTCGTGGCAATCTCTGAGTAAAATGTATGCAGAGATCATCTGGAGATGCATCAAAACTCACCTGGACATGTTAAAGCCAACTCGAATAAAGACCACACTTATCTCACGTTTCGATGGGGACAGTTAAATGCTAAAGGTATCCATTCTGCGCACATTAATTTTATGCTTCATGTTATTTCAATGAGATTCTCAGTGGGGAGGGGGAAATTTTGGTCCATGATTGTGAGTTCATTTCAGACACTAAATGGGCAGGAATAACACGCAGTCATTTGTCAGAGAACAGGACACGGTAGGTTCTTCACTTTTGAGACTTTAAGATGCTTCATGAAGGTTGTTACCACAGAAACACAGAGTGTACAAATTGGAAAATGCACTTTACATCATTGCTCAGTCCCGTGTCTTATGTTTTCCAGTGCCGGATGTGTTTTGAAACTCAGAAATCGGGTTTTAGGGAGGCCTGCTCCAGCATCCCATCCCTAAACATGTTGAAATTTCGACAGTGAAACTGAACAGGACACATCAAAGCTGTGAACAGCCTCTTACTGACTTGGGTCAGGTTTTGCTGGGAAATGAACATTGGCACCAAACTCATGGGGGACAAATGTTCGCTGTTTGTAAGTTCACTAATTTTAGAATCACAGATTGCATATGGTGGCACGGGCTGCGTTCCCAACTCTGGGCTGCAGACTGGGCGAGGCTTTCATTACGGGGTGTCCTTGGGGTGAGCATGGGAGGAGAGGACAGACGTGGGATCCGGCACAGGAGGAGCATGCGAGAGTGCATCTCAGTGCAGGCTTGGCCACACAGGCAGGAGCAGAGCTGAGATGACCCAGCACAGCGGAGCCTCTACATTCTGGAAAGCCCAGTGGCTGGAGGAGGACCCAGGCCCTCCGCAAGGTGGTTCTGTTCGTTTTTTTCTTTCTTTATTCTTAAGTGATATTAACAATGAGCGTATGTACTTTCATTGCCCGTTGCCTATCTCATCCCTGCTGCCCCTTTTCCCCCCTCTCCCTTCAATGTAAGAGCCCCTGGTTATCTCTAGCGTACCTTTGCTACTTAGCGCTTGGGCATCTTTCAGGGTACAGATGGCTCATCTGTGGGTAAAGCGTAGCATATAGAGGCTCTTCTCATCTGGCACCAGAGCCATACAGCCTCTCAGGGTAACATCATGCCTGATGGACTCCTCTCTGTTCCATGATATAATGTTGTTAGACCAGCTATCGTAGAGATCTAGTGGAAGTGGATGCTGTTCCAATGAGTTCCTGGGTTGACAATCCTGACATGAACAGCAGCTACTGTCTGACATTACCTCTCCCCCCTTCTCGGGGGCTTATATTCTCACCACTGCCTCTTCCTGAGCCTTGGAATGGGAGGTGGTTTGGATGACCTGATTAGGCCTTTGCAGTCCACAGATACTTGTATTATGGCCAGTTGTGGTTGTCTGCATTGCATCTTCCATTGCATGTGGCTCTTTCCTGGTCAAAGGCTGGTACTTCTTTCTCTATGGGTATAATGGTAAGTATTAGGTGATAACTTAGTACAAAGAAATTTGCTCCTCCCAGGGCCTATGACCCCTCTATCTAAGGGTATCTGGCTTGGATACAATACCAAGGACGTGTTTCATTGTTTCCCCTCTTTTAGGTCTTCCCCATCTCCCAAACTATTTTTCTTTCTAGTTTATAGGCATTATAGTAATTTCTATTTGGAAGTATCATTCTGAAGGTTCGTGGCTAGCATCCACCCATAAGGGAAAACATGCAACATTTATCTTTTTGTATCTGGGACACTTCACTCAATATTGCATCTACTGACAATACGATAGGGACCCCATCTCCCCATATCCTCTCCAGCATTTGTTGTTTGTGTTTTCTATTTTAGCCATTCTGATCGGCGTAAGATGATATCTCAGAGTGGTTTTAATCTGTATTTCCCCGATGGCTAGGGATGTGAAACACTTTTTGAGATATTTGTTGGAGGTTTTGATATCATTATGTGAAAAAATTTCTTTTGAGTTCTGGGGTCCATGTATCCATTGTGTGGTTTGCTTTCTTTGTGTTTAATTTTTGTAGTTCTTTGTACATAGTGGATACTAATCCGTATCAGCTAGATGGTTAGCAAAAATTTTCTCCCATCCTGTGGGTTGACTTTTTTGTCCATTTGATGATTTCTTTTGAAGAACAGAAGCTTTATAAATTTTATGAGATCCAATTGTTGATTATTGTTCTTATTTCTTAGGGAGACGAGATTCCTTTCAGAAAAATCTTTACCTAGGCCTATAAATTCTACTACACTCCCCTATTCTTTCTTTCAGGAGTTTTATTATTTCTGGTCTAAATTTGAGATCTTTGATCCTTTTGGAGTTAAGTTTTGTGCATGGTGAGAGGAATGTATCTGCTTTCATTTTTCTACATGAATACCAAAATGTTTAATTTTTTAGGGAAGTGGGGAGGAGGATCTGTTAAAGTAATCAAAAAAAAAAAAAAGTAGGCAGCTGAATGCTTTTTGCTAGTAGGAGAAAAAAATTCTTTATTCCTTATGGGACACCTACTGTGTGCATAGGAAGTGAATATTTTAGGATGAAGCAAGCATCATGAATAAATAGATCAGCCAGGGAGGAGTTTGGGAATAATCTACACTGGATCCTCCTTCATGCAATATTCATAATGGACAAAAGAGGATTTATAGAGTTAAATTAAAAAAGAATGAAACAAGGAAACATGAGCACTCGTCAACTGTCAAAGCAAAGAAGGAATTGTAATTAGACAAGCACGATGCTTACAATGTAAAAACAAAGAATTAATAACAAGAAATTTAAATATCGCAATATTAAGAACACCAAAATAATAAAATGAGAAAAACAAACAGGAAAAAGATTCACAGGTGTGAAAGGAAATGGTACCTATACATGTGTAGAGACCTATTAATTGTTTATCTGATGCGCATATGGATAGACTGCCTAAATAGAACAGAAAAGAGCAAAGATCTTAAACAGAGCGCTCTGAAAACACATGGAAAAATGTTACATAACATAGGTGGGAAGAATTCTTAATTAAAACATTAAGGTCTCACTTTTTCTTTCCTCAGTAACATTTTATACATTATAAAGCAAGAATGTCTTTAATGCTGAGTATATTTTACCTGCACATCAGGTAGAAGCAGAAATTGTTGCCATGTGTCTAGAAATCTATGAGACAATTTATTCAAGACCCTTAACTTTCTTTATATTTCTTTACCCTGAATTTTGTTTTAGATGGAATCCCTGCCAACCTCCCCCCAGTGACCCAAAGAATGATTCTCACGTAAAAGAGTGTCATTGCCCATTGTCATGTTGTTTAAAGTAAAACTTAAAAATTGTTTAAAATAAATATTGGAAATAATAATCCAATAACAAATAAATGATCAATAAATCATTGGACAAAATTATATACTATGGAAATATACAGTGTATGAGAAAAATGACAGAATGCTTACAAAAGTATTACAAAGAAAATGTAGGACATAAAATTATATATAATAACATTTGCCTTTATTGTCTATTATCTATCTAATCTGTGTATGTATGCATGTTTGTATGTGTCTATAACCTCACATCTATTACTTATGCATATGCCTTTTATCTATATACACCATTATCCATCTATCTATCATCTGTCTGTCTATCATCCTTATATCTACAAGTCATCTATTTACCATCTTTCTGTAATAATTGATCTATCTGTGTACTTCTGAGTATAATACATCCCAATGTATGGTTTTATATCTGAGGTCACATAGATGTCCCTGGTCAAGCTCAATAAGTCTCAGGACAAAACACAATAAAAAACTCAGATAAGAAGGTGAGAACGAGATTCACAGGAACCAGTAAGCTGGTTAGCCAGACTAGCCCTATTGGTATATACGCCCTGGGTTTAATTAGAGGTCAAGACTGACAACAGTAAAGTGGAAGAGTGATAGAGGATGACTCCCAATATCACTTTTGGGTCTCCATAGACACACACACACAAGTATGCTTGTATTCATATACTTGCACATGTACTTGTGCACTTGTGCCCAACACATGCAAACGACACACACACACATACATCTCAAACACATATACACGAATAAAATTCTTGTTATTCATTTTGCATAGTGCAGCATTTTATTTCAGAGAAACTGGGAGTTATGGGATCAGGGAAACACAGGGGTAGCTCTTCTTCCTGCTGGGTCTCATCCCACGTGGTAAAGGTCCAAGAATATTTTCTTAGTCTAGTGACAATCATAAGGAAATCTAAGTTATGGTCCCTGATGGTTCAACAACTCTGGAACCAAGACATATGACTCTGTTTTATCCTAAAGATCTAAGATCCATAAAACCCGATGCAAGTGGTCACCTTCTCTCATCAAAGTCACCAGTCTGTCACTGGACACATTCTGTATCAAATAAACTAGTCAAATCTACCATTGCTTGTTAAAGGAGACTTGGCCCGTGTGGAAGTCGCAGGCCCAGCTCCTGTTCCTCCCTGGGAAGGTCTGGTGAGCTTCTCTGTGCCCCTCCTACTAACTGGCTAACGGATGTTGTGAGTCTACAGCCCAGACCAAATATTAGCCTGCTAACTAGCCTGGAATGGTTCCCAGTCACATACATGCACACTGTTTGCAGTTCAGGGTCACCCACATGAGCTGTCTTTTATTATCACAGATGACAAAGAATCCCTTGTGCTCATTGAGCACATGAATATTAGTCACACAAGCTGGATTGTGTAAGCAAGAAAATACCAAAAAGTGGGGGGAGGGAGACTCAGATCAGTGGACTGCAGAGAAGGAGCCTGGGAGGAAGGCAAGAATGAAAAACTGTCATGGGGTTCTTGTGTTCAGAGTCAAAGATTGAAACCTAAACACATGTAGAGGATTGAGGTGGAGTTTATCAGAGAAGAGAAAGGACGGAACTCATGGACTCCTTGAGGCATTCTGTGGAGTGCCATGAGGGGCTAGGGCGCCCGGGAGAACTCATGGACTCCACACATGGAGTGCCAAAAAGGGCTGCCAGGGTCAGGTATAGTTACACATTTAAGTAAGCCAGGAAAAAATGGCTTTTCCTCATTGGTTAGCTCACATGGGGCCCAACCCATTAATCTTGGGCCCATGCAGGGCTGAATTTCAGGTTGTATCTTTGATGGATTTAACTTGTTTGATATGGTGAGCTCATCACCCTATCCTTTCATAAGGAAGTTGGCCATCTTATCTCTGAGGAGGATTATGACTAATCCTCTGTTTATAACACCTCAGCAGGGGTGTTCCTTCTTGGTGATCTCAGCAGTGGGGGATGGCCTTCAGGAATGCCAAAGATTCTCGAAGACCTTCCCAGCATGGCTATTCTAAACCTGCCTTAAAAAGGCCAGGAGGGAAGGAATTGCAAAGGGCAGTCTGGGCTTCCAAACCTACCACTTTGTGGCTTCTGGACCTTCATAACCAAGAGGCTCACAACGTTAAGTGAGAGAGCGTATGAGCAATGGTAACGTGACCAGGAAATTCAGCCGTCCTGGGTCTCCCAACTCTGAGCTGTAGCACATCTGTCTTCCTCCTTCTAAGTCACGGAAGGGAGATGAAAAATCTGTTGGGAGAGAGCCGAAGGAGAGGGTGAGCAGGAAACTAATCATTTGCTGTCAGATTCAACCATCAGGGTTGTCCTTCCCGTTTCCTGTTGCCCGCTTCAGTCAGTGAAGCTGCTAGTGGGTGGCGAGTCCCGCCTCGCTCTCCCCCCTCTTGGCCTCCATCTGGGCTCCTCGGTACAGCATGATAGCTGTGTGCTCATTGGAGTCATTTTTCTTTCTGCTACTGTGAGATACCACTCATGCACAAGCAGCTTAAGGAGAGAAAAGGAGATTTATTTGACTTATGGTGTTAGAGGGAAGATATCGCCTGTTATGGTAGAAAATGTATGGCGGGCAGAGGATACTAGAAGGTCAGTTCAGGTCACTGCTTTCGTCCAAGAGCAGAAAGAGCAAGAGCCAAACCGCAAGAGGAGGCAGGGCTGAGCCACCAACCTCAAGACCCGCCCCCTGTATCTGCCTTCCTCTGTCGAAGCTCCGCCTCCTAAAAGTGCCGCGACCTTCCAAGCATTGACATCAGATAAGGATCCAAAGCACAGGGGCCTGTGGGGGACAGCACACCTTCCAACCACGACACTGCTCATCTGTGACCTTAAGGTGTTCACGCTTGGCCGTCGCTTTCTGGTCGTCCTCTCACTGACCTGTGACCTGTAGGTCCAGTGGTCTTGTGTGTCTTGAATCAAACAACACAGTCCAAGAAGGTCAGCATTTGAGCATATGGTCACCCCCCTTTCAGGTAAGCACAGTTAGTTGTTTGAGAACCCCGCTCTTTTCTCTTGACAAAACTAACACCAGAGACTTGTTTGGATCAGAAAAGTTCCCTATTTAAAGGATGTATGTGTTTGGAAGAGTTTGAAGGCCCTTCCATCACCTGTCCTTGGTTCTTCCCAAAAGGAAGGTTCTAGAGACCAGATCAGTTCCCGAAACATCCTTGTAGGGTTATAAAACCTCTGCAAGGTTTTCAAAGAACTTCAAAGAACTTTTCAAAGGGTTGTAGAACTGGATCTAATCTAAATTAATATCAGTCTTGGATCTTAGGCCCAGTTAATCAGTTCAAGTCTTCTGTAGCCCTTAGACTTCCAAGTAGATTCTTGTGAGTTTTCTTCCATCTATTTAGATACAACAGGGGGACAGGCATGTGACCTTACCCACTCTCTCTGGGCTGCTACTATCATTTCATCCCCGGTCCCCTCCCCTACTGTCTTTTTATCAGTGTCTAGAAAGAAGTAAGTGGATGAGTCAACACCATCTCACTATCTAAACCCATCTTTTGCATCCTGTTCTCCTCTCTCCCCCCTTCTTTCTCTCTATTCTCCCTTTTCTTCCCTCTCTCTCCTCCTTCATTTGCTTTAGACACAGGGCCTCCCCATGTTTCCCAGATTGGCCGTGACCTGGAGATCCTCCTACCTCGGTCTCCCAAGGGCCAGAATTACACGCGTCGGCCACCACAGCCAGCTTGTCTTTCTACTGCCAAGGTGCTTGGGGTAGAGAGCTGGAGCCTGCTTGACACTACGCTGGAAGGTGTGTCTTGGAGATACCTGGGAACTTTTATCAAAATATTTGTGTCTTGACTTCACCACAAAATTATAGAATCATGGACATGACACTTTAAGAGTGAATAGGGGAAAAGTTAGCTGTGTTTATTTTTGTGAAGCTCTTAAGTGATTTTGAAAACCTTTTTGCCCCCCCCCCACACACAGACACAGACACACACACATCACTATGATTACACATTAAAAAGAAATAGACCACAGTTAGGAACTCCCCACCCATGAAGATGTGTAGTCTTCACTGTTGAGTACATTTGGAATCTCCTCTGGATTGGTTTACTCTTCTTTCCTTAAGTCACATTTGCCAGGCATTTTGTTATAGCAATGAAAGAGGAGCTCTTCAATTTTTATGCTTTTCTGTAGAAGCCCAGAACTGTGGGTCAAGAGAGAAGAGCAAGAGCCTCACCCCCTAGTGCTGACCACATCGAACCCCCCCTAAGTCCATGAGTCCACTGGACTCAGAGTCTCTCCACTTTTGTCTGGAGGTGCTGCCCGCTGAATTAGTCACCCAGATTCTTTGTGGCATAGTTCTGGAACTAGAATTTGTATTTAAGTCGGCTGGGCTGAATAGTAAAACGGTGTTTCTGAGTTGTTGTGAGGTGTGTGCGTGTGTGTGTGTACATGTGTATGTGAGAGAGAGAGAGAGAGAAGAGAGAGAGAGAGAGAGAGAGAGAGAGAGAGAGAGAGAGAGAGAGAGAGACTGTTCTCTCTACATCCATCTGTCACATTGATGATATTTGAGCTCTCCGGGGACACGATCATTGTAAAGTGTAAAAACCCTCCAGGTCCCTTCTCAGGCTGCCTCAACTCCACGTGAGTTGAGAGGCAAGTTGTGGGTGCTTCCGATAGGATGAAGGGTTCCAGTGGGCTCCTCTGTGCCAAGAGCAAACTAGATGGTCCCCACCTTCCCCACCTTTCCTGATTTCTCCTGGGATGAAGAAAATTGAGCTGTCGCCAAGGTTCCTAAGAGGCAGGTCTGCTGGCTGACGGCCTTTGACAGATGCTTCTGGGCCGCAGGAAGTGGGCCAGGTGTTCCTTCACCGGAACCTTTCACTGGCTGCCATCTGAGACTGGGGCCGGCTGTTATCCGGTCACACAGACGAGGAAGCTGAGGATCTGACCTTGATCCCCCCAATTACACATCCCATAAATACAACCTGCATGCAATGACCATGTAGGTGGTCTTGCAATGACAGGAGGATTTAGTGTCTCCCAAGGTTCTTTTGGGAGAGAGGAAAGAAGGTGATGTTCCCAAGACTGGGCCAGAGGATGTATTTATGGCATTCCCATTCCCATGACAACCTAAGTTTAGGTAGTATGAGGCTCTGTTCTGCAAGAGCTGGTGAGACTCTCAGACAGGCACAGCTTAGCTTCTGTTTTCAGGGCAGAGCCAACACATTAGGTCCGTCTCATTCCACTCATACTAAGGACTCACACATCACTGAGATATGCTGGGGATCTTTTTATAGTATATTCTTAATTCTTCCTATTTATAGGCATATTGAGTATTTACCCCTGCCTCTTTCCTTCCCCCCTTCTTCCCATCCCCTTCTCCTTTCTTCATCAATTCATCCCACTCCCTCCCATTCTCCTGCCTGTCTGCTTCTATGGGCCCCAGGGCTCTCTTTGGATTATCTACTCTAGTTGGGCTTCAAGCCTCTGTGGCAGACCAAGTGGTCCATCATCAGGCCACCCCACTGAAAGGAGCACTTCCCTTCACTCATCCAGCCCTAGTCCCCAAAGTTTCTACTGCATGTAATTATCTCTCCTGAGATCCTTGCTAGTCTAGGGGGTATATTGGCATGTCAGTCATTATGCAGGTCTGATAAGAACAAGTCTCACTGTAGTGCGTTTCTAGATGCAAGAGTCCTGCCTTGAGTGGAATGTCTTGTCTAATGGTGAACCGTCCCATCTCTTACAATCTTATTGTCTTCTCTCCTGCAAGGTTCCCTGAGTCTTAGGGTGGGGAGAGATTAGATTGACCTGATTCTGGGTGAGCCTTGCTGGGTCACCAGTACTCTGCATTCTGGCTGGCTGCTGTCCACTTCACTGCTCTTCCACTGCCCTAGGCTGCATCCTGTCAGAATGTTGGGATCCTCCACCTCCGTTATAGAATAAGACATCTAGGCTGAGTACTGAGTTCTCTTCCAATCTATGGGTATAATAACAGCTATTTACAGAGTAGTTTGGTGCACCATCTTCCTACCTGTAGACTCTTAAGCTGTTCTTCCTTAGTGATCTATTCCCTTCCCTTTTATAAAGGTTCTTGTTCTAATTAACGGTAACAGGAATGTTCCATTCTCACAAGCGGGTCTTGAGTCCAGTCAGAAAGCTGTTGGTTGTCTCCCTGATGCTCATCATGCTGGGGATATTTTTAAAAAAATATTTATATGAGAGAAAGAGATATAAAAAGAGAGAGAGAGGAAGCATATTGCATGATACACTGATAGTCAGAGGACAGTTTTGGAAGTCAGTTGTCTCCTTTCCACCAGGGACTGAACTCGGGTCTCCAGGTGTGCAAGCAGTTACCTTACCCACGGAGACACCATGCTGGCCCTGCTGTGACTTTTATATGAGCACCTGACACTGATCCTTTGTGGCTTTGAGATAACATCCTGTGGTCCCAGATAGCCTGGATGCTCCCACCATATGATCTCCTAGGCCTGAGGAACTGCAATACATGTCATAAGCCAAGTAAATAAAGAGTACTTTTGTTTTAAACTGTGAAAGAAAGTCCCACCACTTCACACATGGGGGTGGCCTCAGTTAAAGTCCTGATGTGGTTCTGGTCTCAGACTGTATAGATATATATTTTCCATAAAGACAGGAAACCGTCAAATCTCCATACTCATTTGGCGCCTTGTTGCTTCCTCCCAAATATTTCACATTAAAATCATTGGAACTCCTTATTTATGATACACTGCACGTGTCCCCCCACATACACCAAGCAAGGTCAGACAGAGTGCAAAACCAGCTTTGAAAGACCCAGATTGACAGTGATTCATGGCCACGAATCATTTGGCTGAAGTCACCCAGAAACAGCGTGACGCAGGCCACACTACAAGACACAGTTGTTCTTTCTGGTAAATCCCTAAAATCCAGAGCAGCTGTGTTTTTTTCTCATTCATTCCATTTGATAATGAGTGAGAGAGACAGAGAGAGAGACAGAGAGAGAGAGAGAGAGAGAGAGAGAGAGAGAGAGAGAGAGAGAGAGAGGTGATGGGTGTATTAGGTCCTGTATTTTAGGGCCGTTCGAATGGAAAGCAGCTTCTCCATCAAGCCCTCCGTCTGGGCTGAGAACACGCTTACTTGGGAGGATGTGGCATTTGTTCGGGCTCCATGCCCTCCTGTTTTGGGCAGCATCAGTGCCCGAGGGCTTCCCACATCCGCGACCCGGCTTCATGGTTAGCTAATGTCCTCAGGCTCATAGGCCTTCAGATAGTCCAAGTCGAGATCCAGAACGGCTTCGCTTTCTGAAAACTTTGAGTCTCTGGCATTTCTCACCCATAGATCTCTCATTCTTCTTCACACTTTACAGCCTCTTCTTCATGGTTAACGACTTTCACAGTTACCTAGGCTTTTCCTCATTCTTCCTTGTCCACCAAAACCCATCTTGTGGATGCCGGCTCTCAGTCTCCATGTAACGGAACTCAAGGGCCAAGCCCACCACATGTCCTTACTTGGCCTCCACTCCCATTGGTCAACAAGGACCACTGTTTCCTAGAGAGACTTTGCGTACAGCTAAGGAGCCCGGCCTTCTTCACTGTCCTGCTGATCGCTAGTTACTCGCAGTCTTCGGTTCTCTCTGCAGATTTCCTTCTAACCTTATAGCATGAACTTTCCCCAGAGCTCCGAGCTGCCGTCACAGAAACAAGGGCTCCAATAGGGCGCTTCCAATCCTGGGGTCCTTTCCTCTCGTGCCGTTATTCTTGCCTGTCCTCAAGACTCATAGCAGTCCAGGGGCCTGTGGATGTTGGGGGGGGTCTCCCAGGAGCCGTGGGTGGTTGGGGAACAGCTCAGGAGCCCATGGGTGGCTGGGCGAATAGCGCTTCATTCTATTTCTCCAGAGAGCTCATTTTCTTTGCTGATAGAGTTGAGCCTCATCCGGACAGGCTGATGCTACACTTTTCCTTTGAGACGGTCCAAGGGATGTCACACTGACCTACTGGCTTGCTCAGGCCAGTGCTAGATGATTGCTGAAGCTTTGTAGGGGGAGATGCTCACCAGGAGACATTCAGCTACTTTCCCCAGCATCGCGAGTGAGCGACGGAGAAGGAAGTAGCCCCTATGCCCATGTTGCCAGCACTCTTTCTACAGATGGCACTGTGGTCAGAGGCCATCCAGTGCAGAGAGCACGGAGAGAGGGTAGAAAACAGAAATGATGATGTAAATCAGACCCTCTGTCACCATCAGAGGATGCTCAGGCATTTTAGGAAAGAAACGCTGGTGGATTTCTGTCGTCCTGGTGACCCCTTCCTGAGATTCACTAACTACCCAAGCATGAAAAGCTCTTGGGTACCAAACCTGGGCAACCAAACCTTTGCCTTAATAATTAGGAGCAGCAACACTCCTTGCTGCCGAAGACAGGGATGCTGTGAGGCAGAAGGAAGCCCGTGAGACCCCAGAAAAGGGCAGAATTGGGATCAACTAGCAATGGACTCCACGTAGCTACAAGCGCCAACCACGCCAATGCCCCCTCTTATGCAAATCTGCTTTGCCTGTATCCTACGGATAGACATTTGATAGTACCCGCCTCAATGCCTATATGTAAGGGCTAAGCTCGTGGAAGAGGCAACAGAAAACCATTCGATCATATCATAAAGTATGAATCAAGTGTAAAGTGTACATTCAAAAAGAAGAGCAGAGACCCTAAGATTCAGGCCAGAGATGGGGCGCTCTGTGGAGGGAAGGGACCTCGAGGCAGAGCCTGGCTTCTGCTTTCCAGGTGGCACTGCATGGCACAGCGGGAGAGTAAGGTGCACCATGGTCTACGGACTCCTGATGAACCTGCTTCTAATCCTGACCCTGTATGTAATGATGGGTTCAGAAACATCATCTAACCACCCCAAGTTCTAGGTAACTCATCCACAAAGGAGCCGAAGTGCTACTGTATTCCAAGTCTTATGCCAGAACCCAGCACAACCTAGGTGCTCGATTCATGGCAACTGGCAGTGCCCAGAGCTAATTTCCATGTGGTGATACTGTAGTCAAAGTTCAGTTCCGTACCCGAAATCCTCAGAACTTACCTACGGCCATCAAATTGCTCAAGGCAGTAGTTCTCAAGCTTCTCTGCAAGTTGAGATCACTGGAGAATTTTTATACAGATATTAAGGATACAGTCCCATACCAGAGGGAGATGTCTGGAGATATCTCCCATGAGACCCTATTTCTCCTAAAGTTCATGAACGCTCCTAATGGCACTGTCCTGGTGCTTTTAGCACATGTGCTTTCAAGAGACATCCCCACCTGCTGATTGCATTGGGCTGGGGTGCATCTTGGACTCGGATGTGTTTCGCTCCCTCAGCTAATGCAGCTGTGAGCCTTGTTTTCTTTAGACTTTGCCTATTTCCTGGCAAAGGTCTACTTCCTGTTTCATTGAGGGTACCAGAGTGACGGCTCATGGGTCCAGTGAGATGCCCTTCTTGACACGGTGCCTTATTCTTGTGTCAGTGAGGGTTCTTCAGGAAAGCAGAACCAGTAAGATGTCTGTGTATCTTTCATCTATTATCTGCCTATATGTCACCTATTTGTCATCTATTATCCATCGAATCTATCATTTATCTATCCATGTATCTTCCTACATGTCTGACTCTGTCATCTATCCATCCAGTTTTCTTCCTACCTTTTTGTCTTATGTATGTATTTATCTATATTATCTATGCATACATTTGTCTGTCTGTTTTTATTATCTATCCATCCATACAATTATCTGTCTACTTTTCTACCTTTATGTATATATGTATGTATGTATGTATATATATATATCTATCTGTATATCTACCTGTCTATCTTTCTATCTATCATCTATACTCTTTCTTTCTTATTTTATACACCTATCTAGCTTTTCTGTTCATCTATATGTCTGCATGTCTGTCCATCCATATCCATCCAGTCCTATCTGTGTGTCTGTCTATGCAACTTCTGTCCATCTGTCTATCTTTCTAGAGAAGCTATTCATTATAAGGTATTGATTCACTTGATGATAAAAACTGATGCGCTCCAAGATCTAGAGTTGACGTGTGTGTGGTTCCAATACACGAAGTCCAAAAAAATTAATAACTTCCCTGTCAAAATACAGTCAAAAGATAGCCAAGCAAAAGGAGCTACATCGCTCAAAGATAGATCAACCTTTCAACCTTATTCAGGCCTTCAGCTGATCAGACTGGATGAGGCCCATCCACCTTGGAGAGACAATCTGCTTTAGTCAGTCTATGGATTCACATCTTAACCACATCCAGAAACTGGCAGACACAGAATGTTTGATAATATCTGGTCATCATGCCCAGTCAAGTTATCACGCTACTTTAACCTCACCATCCATACGTGTCGGGCATGAGCAGGCGCCTGCGCAGACGCATTAATGCGGGAGCCATTGAATGAAGTTCGCATGCCGCCAGCCTCAGCCCCTCGTTCTCTATAGGAATCAGACAGGAGCAGGAGAAAGAGCGGTAGACCTGAATCAACACGGACTGAGAATCAGTAGTTACTAGTAGTTACTAGTCCTGACTCCTCAGGGGAACGTAAGTTCCTATAGTGCACCATGGAGCCAGATGTGGCAGTGCATGCCTGTAAGACCAGCACTGAGGAGGCCAAAGTTGAGGATCTGAGTTCGAGGCCAGCATGACCTACATAGCAAGACTTTTTCCTGTCAAAAATATATTTGTAGCCTAACCTTTCATATAAAGAAAAGCAAAGTGAGGCCCAGAAAAACCTCTCAAAGTTTCATTTCAAAGTTTCGCACTGAATTATCAACTGCTCTGGTCTCACATGGGGCCAGGCCTTATATCCAGAACCAACATGACAGAGTTTGCCATGCACATTGTCCCCCAACCCCACCCGTGGCCCTGTGTGCCCCTGGGCATTTAAAAAACCTCCTTGCTTTATCTGCCCTGGCCATGAGGAGCTGGAGGAAGATGGGCTGAGTCGAGGCTCTATCAAACAGGGGAACCACCCAGCAGGAGCACTGGTCCGCTAGCGCCCAAGCCTGCTTGTTCGGAGAAGGACGGCCAAAGGGGAGGCGGCCAAAGGGGAGATGGCCAAAGGGGAGGACAGGATGGAGTTCACTCTCTCGTCACTCTATCCTCCCTCACGGGCTAAGGTCGGCGGGAGCCATATAACTTTCCCATAGTGACAGCTAGCTCCATAGACTTCCGCCACAGACTGTGGGGGTCCTCGTCACAGCCCCAAGGCTGCCACAAAGAATGGCTGTGCTCAGAGGTGGTGGGTTTCAGACTCTGCGGTGGGAAAGGCTCCAGGCTAAAGTTACGTTTACAGTTTCACAGTCTCAGCCTTAAAAAAAAATGGCGTTTTCAACCCCATCATCATCCCTCTTCTTCCTAAATATTCTTCCCATCCTTCCGCACAGGTCAACAGCTTTGACAGACAAATGAGACACATCCTGACTCCCCCCCGGGGCTCCGATGGGAATATCTTCAACACACGTATGGTGCCTGGTTTACCCGACTCTCCCCCTGAGTAGAAAGGGACATTGAGATGACAGGCTTTAAAATACACATAGATCTAACCTCCAAGTACGGTTCACAGCCAGGCCTGATGGCACAGGCCTGTGACTCTCGAGGCTGAGGCAGGAGGATTGCCACTTCAAGGCCTAAGCTACAGAACACATTCAAGAGCAACTCGGGCAACGTGGTGAGATCTTATTGCAGAATACAAAGGAAAACCAGGGCCAGAAATGCAGCGGAAAGAGCATGTGTCTAGTATCTTGTTCGGCCTCTGTGCTACAAATAACTGGCTCACTGCTCATTAAAGCTCTGACCTGGACAGGTTATCTAACCTCCTCCAGCCTTGTTGCCTCCCAAGGGGAAATAATGACATCGTCGCTGTCACTTTCTAGGAACATACAAATGAGATCATCTGTTTTGAGCTCTGAGCCTAGTAGCCAGGGCTTATAAACCCTTCAGCCTCTGCTTTTCCCTGAGGAACTGTGGCATCCTCATCCTCCTATGTCCCTGGCACAAGGTTGGGCAAGAGGGAGTCAGGAGAGATGGCAGAGTGAACTGGGGACAACCCAGGAGGTGATCGGCGCTCAGAGATGATGAAATTACCTCTTGGAGAGAGACCTCAGCAGCTTGTTCAAGCCAGGGCCAGTGACAGAAAGGACTCTGTGACATTCCAGCCTTGGGATACTTTGCTAATCTTTCTTCGACCCAGTTTGGGTCCTTCCTATTCTCTTCAGGGCAGTGCGACCACATAAGCCACGTGGGCTAAGTTTGGCGGGAGCTGTATAACTTTCCATAGTGACGGCTGGCTCCAGCTTCCATTATGAGTTGCCATAGACTTCGGCCACAGGCTGCGTGGGTCCTCGGCACTGCCCCAAGGCTGCCTTCCAGCAGCAGGACCCTTCCCTCTCCAAGCCGATTCCGTTTTGAAGCAGGAAGCATAGAGGCTGCCGCCTTCAGTGCAGACCTGGGGCGGAGGACTCTTGGCTTCCATACCCGGTCCCTAGTGCAACTTAGTGTTCACTTTTTTATTTTTGTAAACAAATTTAGAGCCAAAGAACTCACGTGGGCTCCAGATTTAGGGATTCTTCCTCCTCCTCCTCCTCCTCTTCCTCCTCCTCCTCCTCCTCTTCCTCCTCCTCCTCCTTTTCCTCCTCCTCCTCCTTTTCTTCCTCCTCCTCCTTTTCCTCCTCTTCCTCCTCCTCCTCCACTTCCTCTCCTTTTCTTCTTCCTCCTCCTCCTCCTCCTCCCCCTTCTTTTCCTCCTCCTTCTCCTCCTCCTCCTCCTTTTCCTCCGAGGCCCAAGGGTAACATTGGGCATCACTCTGGATTGCTCTACTTCCTCCTTCTTTTGCTCCAAGGTTTCCCAGGCTCCATCTACCAGGACCACAATTGCAAGCTGTCTCCATACCCACATGCCATTTTTATGTGGGATCTAAGGATCCAAACTCAGGTCCTTTTGTTTTTGAGGCAAAGCCTTTCTCCCTGAACCATCTCCCCAGCCCAAGATATTTTCATCTAAATCCAAGTTCCGAACTTCAGCCTGGTGATCAGGCTGTGTTCTTGGCAACCTGGTTGTCTGAATTTCCACACACCTCACTGCTAACTCCACGGCGGCCGGGCGCTTGGCTCTGCCATCCACGCACTTCACTGCTAACTCCACAGCCGCTGGACGCTTGGGCTCTGTCATCAGTCAGCTCCTGCTTGGTGTGACTGGGACGTTAAGCACTCTGACAAGGAATTTGCTCCCCCCACATCCATTCGTCTCTGCTGAATTTCATAAACTTGCTAGTGCAGTAAATGCAGGAACCTGACCACTTAGGAGGGGCCAGGGGTTTACTCGCATAGCTCACGATTCCCGGTGACAGACCACAGTGGCAGGAGCGTCAGGGCATCAGGAGCCAGGTTGTACCACACCCCCAGCAAGAGCACTGTCGAGGACTGTACCCGTCACTCTTTTCTGTTGCTATGAGAGGCGCTGAGACTCAACCAGCTTAAGGAGAGAAAGATACAGTGCTTCACTGTGGGAAAGGCGTGGCTCGCGGCAGAAGCTGGAGGAGGCTGAAGCCCCTGCAGACATCATGGAGGCCGAGAGCTGCTGCGGCGAGCTCCAGAGCAGACTCACTCACTCAAGCAGGGCGGGGCTAACCAACCTCAAGGCCCACCCCTGTCACTGCCTTCTCCAGCAAGGATCCACCTCCTAAAGGTGCCATGACCTTCCCAAATACTGTCAACAGCTAAGGATTCAAACACATGAGCCTATGGGGGCATCGCACACGTCAAATCATGACAAGGACCAATGTTGCATCCTTGCTTCCCTGCCAGCGGCTCAACTCGCTCCCTCCCGCCTTATCCATTGGTCTAGAGAATGGTCCCGCCTGCTGTGGGCTGGGTCTTCCTGCCTCAACGATACCGTCAACAAAAACATCTACAGACTTGCTCAGAGCCTTGCCCTAATTAGATAATTCCTTCTAGGTGGGCTCAGAAGTTCACCTCCTCAGTGTCAGGCTGACACTGAGACTCAACCAGAATTGTCTCTACCCCGCCCAGTCCCTTCTTCTCCTGCACAATCTGCCCAAAGAACATTCTGGTCCAAGTATGACTCTTATTTATGAATAAATTCCCTTTGCCAGATTGCCTACCACAAAGTATACGCTCACCCCTTCACTTTAACATAACAGCAATGATATTTCTTTAGTTCTCTGAGGGTTTACTAAATAAGAAACACATGAGTAAAGTAAAAATCGCAATCCAAAATATAAACAGCAAAAGTCTTCTTCTAACCTCCATAGATCACATCTTCTTAAAAACAAACAATAATAGCTGGAAAATATCTGGTCTTTTTCTCTAGGCTTCTGAGCGGCCTCCCGATCCGCCACTGGTGGTCAGGAATGTGAGCGCATGCCTCACAGAGGAGAGTGCTGCTCCGCGTTTCACCATCGTAACACACTGAAATACTCAAGTTACGAGAGAGGAGGTTCATTTCCACGCCCGGATGGAGGTTCAGTCTGTGACTGGCTGGCTCTGCTGCTTTGAAGCCCCTGGTGAGACAGTGTGTTATAAAGGGGCGGGAGTGGAGAAACACCAATGATACCATAAGCCTGGGGAGAAGGGGGCTAAAGGGACGAGGGTAAGGGTCCTCTGTGCTTTCCAAGCGGGCTACCTTCCTCCCACTAGGCCCCCACTTCTTCAAGTTTCCCCAGATTCCCAGCTCCTCCCTAGAGACTGACATTCAACATCCAAAGGACAGCAAGAAGACAGAGCATTTTGTGGGTACTTCTGGTTTCTTCCCATGTGAACGCTTAGCATATAGGTAGAAATCCACCAATTTCCTCTGCTTCTTGGTTTATCCTTAAAAACATGGGATCTCTCCGGAGCAAGGCCATGGTGTTCTTCAGCAGCGGATCCACAGCCTGGCCTCGCAGGGGGTCCACGGCTCAGTTCTAAGCATTCTTTGCCATGGCCACCATGGTGCTAAAACAGAGCTGGCGTGCCTATGGCGGAAGCACTTTGTACAGGTGCAGGTAATATGTACATATGTGCACTTGAGTGTGTGTGTGCCTTCGAAGGCCCAAGGGTGTTTGATTCTGGAATCATCCTCAATCGCTCTTCTACCTTATTGTTACGTGCCTGGATCTCTAATTAAACCAGAGCACACTATTAGGGCTAATGTGGCTAGCCAGCTTGCTCCGGGGGGTTCTGTGGATTCTCAGGCTCTGCCTTCCGGGGCCACCACATTTATTTATACATGGGATTTGGGGAATCCGAACTCAGTTTCCTTTGCTTGCGAGGCAAAAGCTCTAACCACTGAGCCATCTCTGCAGTTCACACATCATGTCTGAAGCAGAAGCTAAGACCTGGGTTAGCCAAGTCCAGGCCCGCTCATCCTCTGAGCTCTTGCCATCTGCCCCGAGTACCCGCTACTGAGCAAGTGGTGTGAGGGCACATAGGGCACAAACTGCAGAACTGAACACAGGCCCAGAGGATGCTTTCAAGGGTAGATGCCCGCCCTCCGGCTTCTGCAGCTTCCTGGTGGGTCCTCCAAGCATTGGGATAACAATGCCATTAACCAGCATGTCTCTAAGTGACTTAACGAGTTCTGGCTCCAGGCTGCGGGCGCCGTGCTAAGCACTATCCGTGGGGTGTGCTATTTCCACAATTGCAATGTGAATTATGATCCTTGTGTTATTAACCCCATTTCACACATGAGGAACTTCATAAATGAAGAAATTTGTAACACGAGAAAAGGCTTAGGGTGGGAGTATTGGGGTTCTGGACCTCCACAAAATAGATGCTTCAAAAGGAGAGAAAAAAACTATCTTCCTAAGTGAAAAATGAAATAAATGAGGGCTAGAGACAGCAGGGAGGAAGGGGGGAGGAAACTTTATGGGCTGGGAAGGAAGGAGGTAGAATGTTCTGGAAACTGTGAGAGAATCAAGCAGTAGTTTTTTTGGAAATCTGCGAGGGAGGGGTGGGGATCTTGGGTTTCTACCAGATGGAGGGGGAGCGATGTCTCCTTGGTACTGTCCACTTACAGGCCCCCCACCCTACCCCCCAATATGTGAGGTGTGTCAGGAAGCTTTGAGGAAAGAAAAGGTTAATCTGTGGAGAAGGGGTAAAACTGGCACGCCACTATAGTGAGCCGAGAACATGCTGTTATATTTTAAATCTGTCTGTGTTAATCTTAGGTCATGTAGGTTAAGGACCTGGAGCCCTGGAAGACTTCATGTCTCTGGGATTGAAAGAAAGTTTTAGTGTCATATTTTATTGATTTTAACTGCATACTTTTTAAAAATTTTTATTATGTTTCATGTGTATGGTGTATGTGTATGATTGGGTGTATATGGTGTGTGTGGTGTATGTATGTGGCGTGTATGTGTATGATTGTGTGTGTGTGTATGGTGTGTGTGTACGTTGCGTGTATGTTTATGATTGTGTGTGTGTGGTATGTGTGTGTGTACGTTGCATGTATGTGTATGATTGTGTGTGTGTATGTGCATGTGTGGTGTGTGTGTATGTTGTGTGTATGTGTATGATTTTGTGTGTGTGTGGTATGTGTGTGTATGTTGCATGTATGTGTATGACTGTGTGTGTGCGCGTGTCTGCACGCACATGTGCCACAGTGGTCATGTAGAAATCAGAGAACAATCATCAGGCGCCAGGCCTGTCCTTCCCAAGCGTTTTCAGACAGCTTCTTCTCTGCTAGGAAGAAGCTAGGGAAGCTCGGCTCGCTCACCGCCACCCTCTGGAGAGGGTCTGGTCTCTCCCTCCCCTGTTCCTGCAGGTGTGCGTGGATCATGGGGCCTGAGCCTCTGTGTCCGGGGTCTTGCATGGGTTAGGTCATTCAGGCTGTTCGTATGGCAGGTACTTTGCCCACTCTCCAGGCCGCTGGACAACTTTTATACTATTGGTCATTTTCTGCTGAGGATAGATCCCAGGCGAGCTCTCCAATACTGAGTTACATCTTCAGCTACTTTGACGCATCATGTAGTTTCTAACAGTGAAAACGGACAACATCCCTTCCTTCTCAGTGTATCTGCAATAACGGGGCCTCTGCCATTCAATAATGTAACTGAAATCTCCAAACTTAAAGCCAAGGGTCTGTGCTCTTCCCTACAAAGGCATAACAGGATTACCTGGAGACGTGTGGTCTAGTGTGTGTGTGTGTATGAGAGAGAGCATGTGTGTGTTCATGTGTCTGCCACATTTGTGTGCTAGTGACTGATAGCATATAAAGGACCTAGGAAAGGGGTTAAGGAATCCAACTTGGATAACCTGCTTACTGTAGGGAACATGCCAGATAATTAGGGGGAAACACACTTAGAGTATCACCATAGATTAGTATTTTCAACGAGGCCAAACAACAGAATAAAGAATTAAGTGGGAAACAGCACAGAGTGACTTTCTAAAATGAAACTTCATAATAGAACGAGATTAAGGCAAATGAGGCTCATTTGCTTTATTTTCTCAACAAAATTGAAGTAATTAAGTACAAAGGCAGTGTGGTAAGAAATTACATCCAAATAGGTAGGTGCGCTTACGGGCTATTTATTGCCTCCCTGGAATTATGTCTCAGACTCCCACGACACTGCCCTCCTCTGCTCCCCAGCTTCTCTCTCCTTCTCTTCCTCCCCACCTTCCCGGTGTACCCTTCCTGACTTCTACTTTCCTTTCCCCCACCAGAACCACCCATGCTTCCCCCAAAGTTCCTGGTCAGTCTCTTCCTCCTTCAAGTGTGGCCATATCCCTGCTGTGGGGTCCTGGACGGCCTCTTTAACCTTTCTGAGCCTCATCTGTGTGCTCTTTTAAGATGGATGCAATAAGAGCCATCTCACAAGTTCTCAGAAAGGGCCCAGAGAGACTGCATCTAATATCCCTCCTGCTTTGCAGTGTCTGATTCCCAAAGGAGAGTCCCGGGTATGATATGCACCCGGCTGCCTCCAAAAGCTCCAGGATGGATCCTTTCCCCGCCCCCACCCCTTACCATTCCAAAGCACCATTTTTTCATCAGGATTGTGGCAAAATGCACACAACGCAAAAAAAAAAAAAAAAAAAAAAATCATGTGATTTTTTTCTCATTGCTCTGAAAACATAACGACCAAAGCAGCGTAATGAAGGAGGATTTATTTCGCTCACAGGCTGGGGAAGGTATAGCAGCTGGTCACATCATTTACCTTTTTACCCACTTTTTCTTATGACTGTAAAAAAAATAGCTGATAAATGCAACTTAAAGAAGGAAGAGTTTGGTCTTGAAGAAAGGAGGTGAATTGCTTGGCATGCAAGCACAAGGGACTGAGATACCCCACACCACGTCAAAGCAGCAGAGAGCAGTGCGGCTGTAACTCCAGCTTGGGGAGGGGGAGGAGGGCAAAGACCACGGGTCCCTGGTCTCAGAATAACGTAGAGAGCACTTGTGGAACACATTACTATTGACCCCTGGGCTCTACACGCATATGCACACAGGGCGCGTGTAAACATGCCACACACAGAGAAGGAAGGAAAAGTTTATTTTGGTTTCTGGTTTGAAGATATGGTCCATTGTGATGGGGAAAGCATGGGGGGAGGGGGGAAGAGGCAGCTGATCAGGTCCAGGCGGCTGATCCCAGTCCAGCCCCAATCAGGAGCAGAGAGGGTTGAATGCTGATGTTTTCTCACACTCACCTTTTCACTTTTCATTCAGTCCAGGACCCCAGCCCACGGGGTGGTCACACATATTCAGGGCGGTTTGTACCTTGTCCCCAAAACCCTTTAGAAACATGCTCATGGTCACACCCAGAAACACGTCTTCTAGAAGATTCTAAATCTAACCAAATTGATGAGGAAGACTCACGCATTTTTATGCACATGGTTCAGTAGTACTAAAAATATTTGCATCATCATGCAACTAGTTTCCACAGCTTCTTCATCTTGTAAAACTGGGACTCTATACTTGGGACATAATCCCTGATGACCCCCCCCCTGCCCTGCCATTGTTCCCCTAATTCTAGGCCTTGATACCATCACTCTACTTTCTAGTTCTATACATTTGATATCCTATGTACCCCATAGTAATCAAATCATGCAGCATTTGTCTTTTTGTGTCTACCAGGTTAGTATAACATATACCAGATTAATATGTGCTAAAGAAGTTTCATTCCTATTGCTCAGATTGGAAAATATTCTGCTTATATGTAGGCATTTGATTTTTCCAGCCCTCCTTGATAGGCATACAGTTTGCCTCTACCTCTTGACTATTGTGACTGTTGTTGCTGTAAATTTCAGCGTACATATATCTCTTTGAAACCCTGCTTTCAAAGTGTCTGAGTGTTACAGAAGTGGAATTGCTAACTCATGGTAATTTAACCTGTAATTTATTAAGTAGCAGTCATACTAGTTTATGTAGAAGTTGTGCAGTTTTGCATTACCAACAATGCACACACGCTTAATTTTTCTGTATCCTTGGCAGGTTGAGGACATTTCTCATTGGGATGTTGACTTCTGGGTCCTTAAATTTTGTGTTGATCATATTTTTAAATTCTTTTTGTGTATTGTACATGAATACAGTGAATTTAGAATATTTTCACACCTTAATCCCCAATCCAATCCCCTTCCTCCTCCTCTTCCAGTTAAACTCCTCTTCTCCCCTGTCAAGCTCCCTCCTATTTTCAAGTTTCTTCCTATTTATAGCCCACCAGGTTTCATCTGGTTTGTCTTTGATGTCATGTGCCTGGTACGTGGTGATCATAACTATTTTATCAGTGGGTGCCAGATTAAATAAAAAGAAAGCACCTTGCATTTCCTCCCATTGCGTTAATCTTCATCAGTCTCTCGGGGCGGGGTGGTGTCTCTTGAGGTCTTTTCCTAGATGCAATGTTGATAGGATAATTCTCACACAGGTCTTGCGGGAATCTGCACAGCTACAGCGAATTTACGAATACAGCAGCCCTGTGGTGTCCAGAAGATAGTGTCTGGTTGTGTCCTTAGCGCACCTCGTTCTCTTATGATCTTACCGCCCTCTCTTCCGCAGTGTTCCTTGAGCTTCGGAGAAGAATTGGGGGTGACTTAGATGTCCTGTTTAGGGATGAGCTCTCCATAGTCACTTTTTTCTGCATTTTGCTAATTTTTATGTGGTTGTTGACCATTACTGTATTTTTAAGTTTCTTCTTCTTCTTCCTTCTCTTCTATCATCATTTATTATTATTATTTATTACATGTGTGTAGTGTGTGTGTGCGTGCGTGTGAGGGCATGCATGCCATGGCTCACGTGTGGACATCAGAGGGCAGCTTTATGGAGCCATGTCTCTCCTTCCTCCCTTACATGGTTCAGGGTATCAAACTCAGGCCATTAGACCTGTGTGGCAAGTGATTTTTACGCCCTTAGCCATCTTTCTGGCTCATATTCTCACCCATGAGTACATTTTCACTTCAAATAAAACCTATTTTATAATACAACCACTTTAATTCTCAAATCTCCTCAGTCAAACTAAGTTGTAGCTGAATCTTATTCTACCTTGTGTGACACCTTCACCATCATCTACTACACTGAATGATTCTGAACCTTCTTCTAATGACGCTGCGCACATTTCTAGGGTCCAAAACTTATCAACTGCAGGCTTATACGCTTCGGTGGGCTCCTGCACACGCGGATCTAGTTTTCCCCACGAACACCTATTCCTCTGGGGCAGTTGCCAACTAAGCTGCTAGACCCTGCATTTAATTCGGAATTACTTGGGTCAAGAATTTATCATGACCACCCAACCTAAACATTCTCGGAGTTTCTTCCCACAAAATGCTGATCCCCCTCCTCGTGCAAGCAGAAATCATCTGCTAGCAAAGCAAAAGACTGAAAAACCTTTTATAAAAATCACAAAACTAGATCATTGATAGCTAAGAATTTTTCAATTGTTCACCCCTCGTTTGTGTTTATTTCTTTAACTTGTACCTTTGCCTCAGCTTAACTGACGTCGAGACCTGGAAGGTGACACAAGAGGGAAAGTTCAGAAATCATGAATCATGTCCATCTGCATGATTGTTCATTTGGTTGCAGTCACTACTATTTGTATATTACTAGACACATGCTTAGGTTTCTACTGAGTAAATTCAGTAGAGTCATAATTTTTTGGCTGAGAAAATTCTTGGTTTCATAATGGAATTCAAATAGTCTGCCTTAGTGTTCTCTTGCATGAACACACCTTTCAGATTCTCTGTCATGAGACGGATCTGTAAAGGAATGACCAGTAATTTGGATTCTGAATGTCCCATCTGGAAAGAGAGATCACCCACATGGGACGCTATTATCTTATGGTGGAGTGTTAAGGAAAAGGGAATGCAGGTATTAACCATGTTTGGAGATTTTCCACAGAATCCTTCCAGCAAGATGCCTTCTTGGAAAAAGAATCTAGTCATGGGCGTTATTATCTTCAGGGTTAGATTCTGAGTGTAATTTTCTGAAAGATCTGCAGAGAATGAAAGAGGATTGGGCTCTGGCCAGGTGGAGCCTGGAAAACATCTTTTTTGTTTAGTAAGTTTGTATTACAAATAAACGAGTTTAGACAGTCACCATATCCCATGTAAGAAGACATGAATCCCAAGGAAAATTAGCTAGTCCCACCACCACGATGCCCCTTCTCGTGGGAGGACGTGGTCAGCCAGGATTGATGGGTTCGCCAATTCAGCTAGAGCATCTAAATAGCAACCCCAGGAGCCCCGTTGCTCTGCCTCCCCAAAGCTGGGCTTACCACTGTCCAGTGCCACACCCAGCCTCCTCCACAGCTGCTGGGGATCTGAGTTCGGGTCCTCGGTGGACAGTATCTGACCAGTACCGAACTATTCCCCCTAGTCTTGTCTCTGGGTATTATTAACACACGTCTCTTGTCAGATACATGAAGTGTTGCAGTGCGCTCACACGTTATTGATCAATTCACTGCCAACAGTAGAGGAGGAAGAGGGAACTCTTCTTACTTATGATTTTCCATCACAATCCATCGTCCAGATTGGTAGAGTTCACACCAGCACCAGGAACAGAGGGAACTGGCCACACCACATCCGTAGGGATTGCTGAAGGAGGAGCAAGCCTCACCGCGAGCGTCTGCCAAAGCACTGGACCAACTCCTCGCATCGCGCCCGCCTGCGCAGGAAGTGTCCCACCTTCCGTGGGCGGGGTCTTCCCACAGCAACCAGTCTCCTGAAGCCTTGCTGGGGCTTTGCCTTAACGGCTGATTCTTTACAAATGTGATTACAACTCAGCCAGATTGTCAGATTAGTACCTCTATGTCTAACCATCGCATGTATTATGAATGTCAGTGTCTCTTTGTCAGGTGGAGAGAGTGCGTGTGCATGTGCATGTATGTGTGTTTGACATACATAAACCGATGCATGAGTGTATGGTGTGACTATTTGTGATAGGTATGTTCTGTGTGTGAGATGTTCCTATGTTATCTTAGACATGTGTGTTTTGTGGGTGATGTAACTGTGTATGTGATTTGTTGTATTTTCTGTGGGCAATGTTACCATCTAAGATTGGGTATATATATTCTATATGTGCAGTATGACTATGTGAGCAATTATATGTATTCCTTCTGTCACGTGACCATAAATGTGATTAGGTATGGTTTTGGTGTGAAATCACTATGTAAGATTAAACGTATGGGATATGTTTGTGCATGTGCGTGTGTCGTGATATGTGATTACTTGTGCATGTTCTCTGTGTGAGGCATTGTTGTTACAGGTCGGCATATACATATGTGCAAGGTGTGCTTGTAGGATTTGCTCGGATCCCAAGGCCGATCCCAAGTATATGCACCTTCCTTTTTTACTTGCTTGTTTCATGCATGATGTTTATTGGTTTTGTTTTCTTGGGACTCCCATCAATGTTTTTGATTATGTATGCTTCAGCCTCGTGGACTCGGGGATCTTTGCGGATTCTACTTCTAAGCACCAGTTCTTCATTTTTGGTTCACTTCGCAAACAAAAGGAGACATAATCTGTGCGTCTGTGTGACCGAGTTTAACCACCCTGTGTTATACTAGGGTGGGGATGGGGTGGTGAGAGAGGACAGGACTCACGCTCCCCAGCACCTGCCTGCATTGTGGAGGCCTCCGTCCGGAGTGGGAGTGTGACTGAGGTGTCCCTCCCTGCTGTTCCGTGTCAGGGAGCTGGGGAGGGCAGGACTTGTGTGTCAGCGACTAAGCTAGGCTTAGCTGGCACAGGCAGACACTCGACGGATGTTTACTGAATGAACAGGCGGAGTGGCAGACAGAGGGCTCCTTTGAAAGGAAGTTTTATAAATAATATGGAAAAAATAGACTCTCAGAGTCAGCATCTCATCCAGCAAAAATGTTAACACTAAAAGATGGCTTTTGTTATTGTTTTACAAAATTATTTTCATAATACATTCCAAGCTGCCAGAACAATAAAGAATAGCTTTTCCATGATATCATTATCCCATATAAATGAGCATGATTGACTCGAAATGGCATTTTTTTTTTCTTTTTAGCCCAAGCTTTGAAAGCAAAGCCAATGTCTGCAGGGGGAGCTGCCTGCGTCCGGCGCTGACCACAATGCTTCCCTTGTGAGCTCACAAACTTAGTGGGAGATGGGCCCTCGCAATGTTGGTCACGAGGTCTGGGTCATATTGAGTGTGCGCATGTGTGCGTGTGTGTGTGGGCGTCAGAGGTCAACTTCAGCAGCTGCCAACTACCTTGTTTTTCAGGACGGTCTCTCACTAACTCGGGGCTCACCAAGTAGGTAGTGCTGGCTGGCCAGCAAGACTCAGGGATCCTCCTGTCTTTGACTCCTGAGTACAGGGATTCTAAGGACACATCATCGCACTGTATTTATTTGACATGGGTGCTGGGATTGAACTCGGTAACTTATACTTGCGAGGCAAGCGTTTTGCTGACTGAGCCACCTCCGGGCCATGAGTTTGAGTCTTATACCACCTTCCTCTATGTAGGGCTGGAGAAAGACTCAACAAGTAAGAATGAAAAGATCGTGGCTGCCCCGGGGTGGAGCACTCTTTTCCTGGAATCAATTCATCAAATAACCAGATTATTGTTCCCTAAGTCACTGATGAATAACTATGGCTTCTGTCACTTACTTAGAGTTTATAACAACTATTGTTTTACCATCAGACAGTAAGTACATTTTAGGATTTTCTACGCCTTGGGCCTTTGCAGGCTGAGACTAACAAATGTAGGTAGTGTTTGGATTTTGAACAGAATTCTACCCTGCTACGATGAAGGGAAGAATGAGAACATGGGTTCATCTCTTCTATTGCATTTTCAATACACACAACTCATATGTGTGTGTGTGTGTGTGTGTGTGTGTGTGTGAGAGAGAGAGAGAGAGAGAGAGATTCCATGTGCATGCGGAAACCAGCGAAATGTTGAGTCTTTCCGCCTTATTCCCTCGACACGGGGTCTATTGCTGAACCGGAAACTAGCGGGTATTGAACCTCAGGATCTAGTTATGTCTGCCCCCCAATGCTGGGGTTATGTGCATCAATCCTGCTCTACTTTTATGTGGTTGCTGAAGATTCAAACTCAGACCTTCATGTTTGTGTGGCAAGTGGTCTAACCCATAGAGCCATCTCCCCAGGACCCTAAATGTCCTTTGTTCTCTTATTTCATGGAACTAATTTCTTCTATGTGAAAGAAAGAAGGACAGAAGGCCGGAGAGTCTGGGGGTGTCGTATGTGGTGCATATCACACACAGATGTCTGTCACAGAGGGGTGTGCTGCAGTCCTAGGCATATCACGGCCACTCTGGCATAGGCCCGGGCAAGCGTCCACCCCAGCTTCTTCTCCAGTCACATATAAATATTCTCTGATTTTTCAAAACTATATTCTTTATGAGCTTAGACATGAAGAAGACCTCAGTTTCTCATTAACTTTCATATACTATTGATAATTTAACTGTCCTTAAAAACTTCTCTTTATGTGCCTCCAAAAAGAGTTTAATTGGAAAATAGAAAGGGAAGATAAAATTGTCATGTATGGACATACATGGGAGAAGAGCTATAATTCATAGCACCAGTGGGTTACAGAGGTGGGTAAGCAGAGTTCTGGGCCAGCTGGGCTACATGGTAAGTTCCAGTTCAGCCTGAGCCATGTGGAAAGACCTTGTTTCAATAATAATCATAATAGGAAGAGAAAGAAGGAGGAGAAAGAGGAGGAGGAGGAAAAGGAGAAGAAAAGAAAAAGAAAGAAAGACAAAAAAAAGAAAGAAAGAAGGAAAGACAGAAAGAAGGAAAATAGCATTTGCTAAAGCCACCAAGATCCTTGGAGGCAAGGGATTGACAGCCACAGTAGTGTTCCTATGCTTAAGGGGAACACAGGAAAGGGTTCGGGGAAAAGCCACTGGGTCCTTGTACGTCATCAGAGAGGAGGGCCCAGAGGAGAGTCTGGCATGCACATTAAATGATTCTCCGGGGATTGGGGGGAGGGCACTAGGGGATGGAGAGGGACGGGTGAGGGGAGGGGGAGTAGGGGGGTAGAAGGGAGGAAGAGGGAGGGAGGGAACCGGTGTACATATTAAGTTTGTATGAGCAGAAATAATAATAAAAAATGAAACAAAAAGAAAGAAAGAAAGATGGAAAAACAGAAAGAAGGAAAGAAAGAAGGAAAGAAGGAAAGAAAAGAAAGAAAAGAAGAAAAGAAAGAAAGAAAGAAAGAAAGAAGGAAAGAAGGGAAAAAAGAAAGAAGGAAAGAGAAAGAAGGAAAGAAGGAAAGAAAGAAAAAAGAAAAAAAGGAAAGAAAGAAAAGAAAGAAAGAAAGAAAGAAAGAAATAAAAAGAAGGAAGGAAAGAAGGAAAGAAGGAAAAAAAGAAAGGAAAGAAGGAAAGAAAAAAGAAAGAAAGAAAGAAAGAAAAAGAAAAAGAAAGAACACTCAGCGGGCTGGGTGGCAGCAGCATAGGTAAGAACCGCGGTGGCTCTGAAAGAGTCAGTGTAGGTGAGTTTGGTGTAGGACCCTACATGGTGCTCTGGGCCTGGCATTCCCATTCTGGGCTTTGATCCATTCCCCTCCCTCGCGCTGTAATCTGACTGGAGAGAACATTACCTGGACCCCAGCTGTGCCCCGAAGGCTAAGGGCTCAAAGCAGGTGGAAGCACACCCCTCCTTCGAGGAGCCGGAAGGCAGACATCAAGCTAGTGTCGCCTTCGGAGAGAGAGGTCCCCTAGCTCGTGAGCATGTGCCTGATTCGCGCCCCCACCAGCTCCTCTGGCCTCTTCTGCCGCAGGGCACCGTGCCCTGCTCTCCCCCGGCCTCCTGGATGGTTGCCACCTACCAGTTCCTTCCCACCTTGTCTCCCATTGGCTGCTCCCAGGAACAGCTCCTGCCCCTGGGGATGCTCCCCCGGACCTTCTCGGCCTTCTCCAGATGCTCGGAGAGAGCCTCCCATCTCCTCTCATGCCAATCACAGCGCTCATCTCGGAGACATTCGCTGTTTTCCTTGGTCTCCCACCCACTGAACGATGAGCTGAGAGAGCGGGACCTCGGCTGCCTGCCTGGCCCAGGAGAGCAGGTTCCACAAGCATTTGCTGCCCCATCCCTGCCGGCTGTTCCATCTTCATTCCACAGACTCGGGCATGGCGCATGCGTTCGGTCCAAGACTCTTTGTTTTGTCAGTTTTTCCCTTTTAGTGGCTCAGCGTGGGTCTCGGCTCAACGGTTTGCATTCTTCTGTGTCCGAATGCATTCTTCACGGCTCCTCCTTTGGATGACAGATTAGAAGAGCTTTCTTCCTGGGACTGAGAAAGAATATCTACCCACATTTCCTTTCAGTGTGCTCATGAATCTGATTTGCATTGAAAGATTTGATTCATCCTGAATTTATTTTGCAACAAAGACACATTGGTCAGAATCCAAATAAAATTTTATCCGAACTGCTAGTCAGTTGTCCCAATCTCATTTATTGGGAAATGTGGGAATGTCATTCAGGCACATGCTAAAATCTTCTGTGCATGTGTCTCGATCAGGATTTGTCTCCATTGGGGTATCCTGTTGACTTGCTTTAGCACTAGAATCATGACATTTCCATCGATGGAGTTTCGAGGTGGCTGCTTTGCAGTTTTGAGGTAGGACAGTTGTGCCTTCCTCTCACCTGGGCCATTATTTTCTTTTTAATCCATTTTACCCCTCGGATTCACTTCAGGATTATTTTGTTGGTTAAAAAGTGCTATGACTTATTGGGATTTCTAGAGGTATGTATTCTTTGTTAGTATTTTAAGATTCGCTAATCTAAGATTTTGGCATGTTTCTTGATGGACTTAAATCTTAGGTTCCCAATACTTGCTTTTCGTTTTCTTCAGATTCTTGTGATGCCTGGAGATATCAAAGTCTTCCCCTCTGGGAAGGGTCTTTTTCCTGATTACTGTGACTTGATAATGTGGCTATCAGTGTCTTATTCATTTTTTTAGCTAAATTGGGCGCAAAGAGATGCACAGACAGTATCAAAAGTGTGGAGAGACTGTATTAGTTAGTCCCCTCGTTGCTGTGGTGAAGGGGACTTAAAGCAACTTAAAGCAGGAAGGACTTGTTTCAGCTTGATGTTCCAGGATGCGGTCCATCTTGGTAGGGTGGGTGTGAGGCAGGAGCAGGAAATGACCTCTGCCATCAGGAAGGAGAGAGAGAGATGGATGGCGGTGTTCAGCTTGCTGTCTCCTCTTTTTACGCAGCCTGGGATTCCTGTTGGTGGCAGGACTTCCTATTGTAATGAACCGTAGAAAGTCCCTCCCACACATGCCCAGAGGCCTGTCTCTGCAGTGAGTTTACTACATGCTGTCAGGCTGACAACCTACTGTCTCAGACCTGTCACCTCCGAAAGAACAGTCTGAGCCTTGGAAAGGAGAGATGAGATTAGTTGACCCTTGTCCGCAGGTCAAACCAGTCTCAGAGTATCAATGTTGCCCTAGCTTGTGACCCTGAATGGACTAAGCCAAAGACAAACATTCATTTCAAACTCACTTTTTCAGCTGTACCAAAGGCTTGGCTCAAGGTTACAGGTGAGGCTCATACCTCATGGAAAAAAACTGCTATTTCAGTGGAAATGTTGCGTGGGGATGGGCAGGCTGAGGCAGACTTCCAGGGGGCAAAGGTCAGGCTCTGGACTGTGAACTTTCTTGTTTTGAGTCCTGCTCACATCATTTATTGACTCGTCTCTTGGCTAGATCCTTCCCCTCCCATCTCCTAGTAGCTTCATCTGTCACCACAGGGTCAATGTCGCGTCCTGCAGGGTTTGCTGTGTGACTAGTGCGGCCGCTCCCTGTGGACTGACTGCATCTCATTCTTGAATCATTCCTTTCAGTGACTGACCTGACCTGACCTTAATTCCCAGGGACATCTATACATCTTGCAGCGTGGGAGTCTATAAGGGTGTCAGGTTCAGTTTCCTTCTTACTGTCTCAGAGTAGAACTTTCCAGACAATAGGCTGCATATCCCCATGAGATGTCTGTAAATGCATTCCATAGTGTTGCTCCTTTCTTTTGCCTTTAGTTTATTCTGGGTCTTCAACCTTTCAACCCCTAGATACTCTCTGTCACCATCACCCTTCAATGTCCAGTTCTGTCCACTGTGTTAGAAAAAGAGAAGAAGAATGGGGGAGGGGCGGAAGGAAGATAGAATAAGAACCTCAGCTTCATCCATGAAGACTGAAGTTTATTTGGGAAACTCCTCCCAAACTGCAGTGAGGGAGCAGCAATTTCCCCATGAGATGGAAACGAATCCTGCCTTGGAGTCAGGGGCACAAACTTTTAATAGTTGAAGTGCAGGTGGAAGGGATTTCTGTTTGAATAACTAGGAGTCTGTCCAGTTCTCTGTTTTCCGTATCAGATCCTATTAACATTCTTGGTGGGGGCCTCCGGTCCAGATCTGTTTCCCATCTCAGGTCTATCAGGTGGGGTCTCTGGCTTCGAGAGGTCTGGTTCCGGATCTATCACACTGACGGTCACCTTTCTTTACTGGCTATATTAGTTACTTTTTTGTTGCTGTGACAAACTGCCTGATAAGAATCACTTTAAAGAAGGAAAGCTGATTGCGGCTCGAAGCTCGAGGGGTACGCTCCATCGCAGCAGGGAAGGCATGGCAGCAAGGGCAGGGGAGACTGACTGATCACCTGGCATTTCAGAAGCAGCAAGCAATGAACCCTTGTGCCCGCCTCCCTTTCTCCTTTCAACTTGGACAGCTAAAGTAGGTGTCCCTCCTCAGTTGACCTAACCTAGCCAATCCTTCGCAGACACAGCCCAGGGCTCGTCTCCTAGGTGACTCTAGATCCTGTCAAGTCGACAATCCACATTAACCATCACGACCATTCACTCCAATGCCCCCTTGTTCCCAAACCCATTCCTGCCTGGCTTTCGTCTGCCCACGTCACGGAGTTTACTTTTACTGAGACCTTTAAAGACCATCAACAGCCACATGTGATGAATGACTTTCAGCCCTTCTTTATTTTATTTGGCCTGCATAAAGTCACACTGGATGGCAAACTCAAGAGAGACACGACTTTGTCTCACTGTTGACTCTCCGGTGCTTGGAATATTCTCCTCACCCAGTGACGCTCAATATATATGTGTCAGGTATCACTTGTTCTGTCGATCTTTCTCCTCCTCTTAGCCCAGTCTTTCTGCCTTCCATAGAAACATCACACTCTTTCTCCTTCTGGAAACCCACTGTTCTCTTTACTTTGTGTTTTATCGGATGTTAATATTCCCAGGAGTTTGGCTCAGCCTTTCTCTTCTCTTACCGGTTTTCAGGGTGACCTTTTACACTCGGGGAGCCCTTATGCCCTCTCTGTGCATCTGCAGACTGCCTCCGTGTCTTCATTTTCCCAAATTAATTTCAATATCTTTAGACAATTTAGGCAATTACTCATTGAATGCCTTGACATTTCTCTGGCATTTAAGAATATATCCAAAAATGAAGCATCATAGTTTTGCGAGACCTTTCTGTTGAGAATGGGAAATTAAAAAAAAAAGTATGATGATTAGTTGGCAGGCAAAATATCATTATCATAAATGCTAAATTGGAGGATACTTTTGTGTGCGTGAGTGATAAGAGATGAACCTCCAAATTATGTAGACCTACCTACACAGTTCTGAACTGAACAGGTTGGGCATGTGTTATATTTAGCTACAAAAGAAGCCACATTCTCATAATAACAGATGAACATAATCCTATGGCATTGTGATTAGGGACTTGCTAAAGGCTTAGAAAACTGTCTTTATGTTGACCTTGTAGTACTTATAAACCAACATATCATTTGGTAGCAGTTCATTCTTGATTTTTGGTAGCAAATGCTCAGACTCAAGATTTGTCATTCTAATAAGCTTAGGGATTCACAGCGGAGCTTGGGGAAGCTAACATTGTACTGGTAGACTTGAAATTTGCAATTTAAACTTAGAACCTCCCTACTCTGGCAAACACATAAAACTCAACTCTTTGGAGGTTAAAACACTGCAAATACTGTGCATTTCCCTGAAGTCAGAAATGATAGCCTAAGGGAAATAAGCTCTCCTTCCTGGTGGTAATTGAATTCTTGCCACATCTGGCCTTGTTTATGATGAAAACATTGATTGCCAGTAGGAACTCTAAGAGGAAGACCCCCGGGCACAAACGAGAGAGATTCTTTATATTAAAGCAGGTCTCTTAGCAAGCATGTGGGCGATGCCTGGATTGCTTTGGTCTGGGTAGGAAGACCCACCCACTGTGGGTGGTACTACGAGGCAGGCTGAATTCTAGCAATCTGGCAGGCAGCAAGTATACAGCAGCATTGGTCCCTGACCCAGGTTCTTGCTGTGGATGTGACGTGACCCATCTTCTCAACTCCTGATGCTGTGTGATTCTCCTGCATGATGGACCGAGAACTGGGAGTGAAGTAAAACTTGTTTCTCTTCTCAGTTGTTTGGGTCACGTGTTTTGTTGGCGCAATGGATTGGAAGCTCAAGCTTTTACCCAGGACTCTGTGGCCTGCTGTGGCTCCTATGGTCACACGCAGGTTCTGCGGACACTAAGTCAAAGTCAAACTGTTGCTGTCTTCACCATGAACGTCCCTCCCTGAGAGTCTTGCTTCGGGGTCACTCTCCAGTACATCTGCCTACGGACCCTGCTAGGTCAGCAGTCCTGGAGGCCAGGTCTTCTCCACACCGATGATAAAGGCTAATTTAATCAATGTGACTTCCTGTGTGTCGAAGGCGCTTGTGGTCTGTCGCGATTTGGATGTGAGTTGTTTCCCACAGGCTCAGAGGGGGCGGGTCTTGAGTTTCATTAGCTCCACTCTGCACCACGCCATCTGCAGTGACCTAGCCTCCCCCAGCTTCTGCCAGCCAGCCAGGCCCTTTCCACCCTAAAGGAAGATGTTTTCCCTTTGGAAACCATAAGCCAAATCCATGCCCCTTTCTCCCTTCAAGTTGCTTGAGTCCGAGTGTTGTCTCACAGCAACATAAAGAGTCACCGTGACACAGGCTTGGAACCAGGAGAGCTTGCCCTCTGGATGGGAGCCATGCTGAGCCCAGGCAGCCCCTCCACATGGGGACGCTCCCAGGAGGCACTGCGTGGCTCCCAGGCTGGGCGGCTTCCCAAGGGAGGTGCTGCAGTCGCTCTTCTCCATGGCTGTGAACAACACTCAGGCAACCAGTTTAAGGGAGAAAGAGAAATGGAGATTTAGTTGGCTTGTGAGTCCAGAATAGAGATAAAGTCCATTTGCAAGAAAAGACATGGCAGGTGGCAGAAGCAGGAAGGCTGGTTCAAATCACAGCCGTCGTCATAGAGACAGAGAAAAGCAAGAGGAAGAAGGGCAGGCTACCCGAACCCAAGGCCTACCTTCTGTAGCATGCCTTCTTCTAGCAAGGCTCCAGCTCCTGAAGGTTCCAGAACCTTCCCAAACACGGATGTCAGCTAAGAACTCAAACATCAGAGCACGTGGAGAGCAACTTACATTGAACTGTGACAGAAGGATTTGGGGTTGCAAAGTCCAAGCGCTGAGTCCATTTCCCCAAGTTTGCTAGTGGCTACTCGTTCTTCATTTTTAGGGGAGGTTTATGACACAGGATGAGAGGCAAAGAACACTTAGAAGGCTCTCTGTATTGTGCATCTTCTATGATGATTAGAACAAGACCACGTACTCAATCAGCCGACCCAGGAGGTATTCAGTATGCTGGTCCCAGGAACATGTGTGTAGAGCTCATGAGCTGTGCCCGGTCCAAATTTAGACATGACCTAATTCTAAAACATGAAACAAATGTAGGGCACCTTCCATTTTATATTGCTTGCTTATCCACATGCAAATACTTTGAACGTAGTGAGTGAAGTGAAATATATTGTTGACATGCATTCCTGCCTGGTATACACACAACTTGGACTACATTTACACTGCATGGTATCATGGAAGATCCAGGGTCTGGAAATTAAGCTAAGCAACCCACGGAGGATTGAAACCATTGTAAAATTCCACCTAGGTGCCTCGTGAAGATTCTTAGGCTCTTATTCTGGATCCCATTTCATTGCCAACTGGAAACGGAGTCTGAAGATCATTGCTGGAAGCAAGTTCTGGATGTCTGTGCCTTCCTTCCATAGGAGATACGTGCTAAAGGAGCTCCATCCATTTTTCCTGTCTCTATTGCTTCCTCTTTCTCTCCAACCTTGACTCGCTGTCGATCATGGTTAAGTAGACACCCTCATTGCCTCCTGCCCATCCTTCTTCAAGTGACCCACAAGGAACTCTGACCTGCCAGAATCATTCTTCTCCCCAAAACCTGTAGCTCCTCTGCATCATTCTGGCCAGAGTACAAAGTTCTCCTGGTACCCTCGAGCCAGAAAAGGCTTTGCTTCTACTACGCCACATAGGCCACCAATGACACCTGTCCCCTTAACGTATCAACCGCCAACATTGTCTATAGACCTCTGAGGTCACTGCAGCAAGACACTATTGTCCACCACAGAGTTCGTGCTTAGGAACCGTGCAATGGACTAACGAAAATCTCCTGACGCTCTAAGTAAACCTAAGAATTTGTGTAGGGCTGTATTTTGGATTTGCCCACCGTACTTCAGAAAAGAGTGGTTTCCCGTGATCCTCGAGGGATCTGAAGTGAACCAGGCACGGTGGTACGTGTCTAGCACATCTCAGCAATGGAGAGACCGGGGAAGAAAGATTACAGGTTCAAATGTAGCTGCAAAACAACCAGCAAGAAATGCATACAGCGATACAGCATTGGCTTAGCAGGCTTTAGGCCTGGGTTTAGCCTCTAGGATTGCAAATCATTAAAAAGTAAAGAGCCCGGAATGACTGCCCTACCTGGCAGCTCTTAAAGCCAGAGATTAGACTGTTTGGGTGTCTGGTCCAAAAATTCTCCAGCAGTGAGGAGCGTGTTAGGCTATGCGCTCATGTGTTTCTAATGGAAAAGGCAGCATTGTTTCCAAAAGGAGGGGGCTGCTCGGCGTTTTCTCCTTGACGTTGCTTCTCGGCTTTAGCACCTGCTCTTCCCCTGGTTCCCCACCCTCACTTTTCCATTCGTTTCAGAGTTCCGTGACACTTAACTCCATCACAATCTCTATCTGACAAAATTCTGGAGACCTCCTGACTTCCCCAAGCTCAGCTTCCTCTGGTAAGAGGTCAGTCCTTTCCTGACACCAAATGTGCCCCGGGGTCCTTGGCTTCTTGCAGAGCCGGGAGCGTCCGCTGCAGGCCATGCGATGCACGTGGAAACGCTGAACAACACGTGCTTCTGCTGATTAACGCATTCGGCACGGAGTTGTTGAATAAGATGGGAAAGCTTCCATTTTACTACAGCCTGCCTTTCGGGGTGGGGGGCGTCGTCGAAGGAATGAAGGAAACCTTCAAGTGTCTGTGAGCGCCTGCTGCGCGCATTCATCTCCTGCACTCACTGCTTACTGTGGCGACAGCCACAGGGTTGCTTGATTCACGCTGCTCTGCCAGCTGCTGCCTTCTCGGGCGGCATCTGCTCTGTTCCCTGGCACCAGTGCTCCCAGGTGTGAGCCTGCTGGAGAGGGTGCGGTGGCCCTCATTCTTCCTTCCTCACAGGTGCAGCTCCCCTTTGCACTGATGGTCTGTGGGGGTGTCCAGGAGGCTCCCTCTCTTCTCCTCCCCTCACTAGTAGAGGCAGCTGTTTCATTTTGCCTTTTAGGAGACTGTTTGCAACAGGCTGGGCAATGGGGTATGGGCCTGCCCTCTCCCTCCCTCCCTCGAAATCTTCTAGAACACAGGCGATGGCACAAACATGAGCTCTTTGAGACTCAGTTTTCTGGTCTGTGAAATAAACAGGGTTGATCCTGTCGTTGATGGGCATTTTTATTTTTGTCTTCACGGTTCAAAGATGCAATGTGTTTATTCGACCGTTATGTATTGCAGCCCTGCTGTGCTCCAGGTGTCGCCACAGGTGCTGCTCACAGTCAAAGTCAAACAACTTAAGGGAGAAAGAGAGATGTACTCACTTTATAGTTCCAGAGGGGAGACACAGACTTGTACGGCAGAAGTGACATGGCTGGTGGCTGAAGCTGGCAGGCCAAGTCACTCCCATCCCCATGGCTGCAGGATTCCTGAGAGTCTCTCTTCTCTGTCTTCTGCCCTGTGGTTCCTTTTATCTGGTCCACTACTGGGAGGTTCCAGTGAGATCTGGGGACGTTCCCATGGGATCTAGGGCTGGTCTTTGTATTGTAAATGTGTTGATCTGGATAATCTCTTCAGGTGGTTTCAGCTGATTTTAGTTTATGCCGGTTGTGTCAAGTTGACACCCAAGTCTTCAGGTTTATGACGCGTCCATTCAGGCTGGAAGGGCAGATTACCAGATGAATACATGCTCCTGCTAGATGGTGACAGGAATAACCAGCCCAAGTGGCACAGAGCACCGAAGAGAGCGGACGGGGGTCCTTTCCTATAAAGTAAACACGGTCACCTCTGATCCCCACACACACTCTGTAAAAGCAGTTGCTGATTCCTATGCTCGGCCAGGGACCTTGCGTCTCCTAGAGGACCATCCCATGCAGCCCATGCAACATGTGGGTGCAGAGGTCTGACGGAGGCGGGAGCTGTGCAGGCAGGCGGTGGCTTGAGGCTCCTGTGGACGTGAGTCACGCAGCCAGCCACCCACCCCTCTGTGTCATGGCTTGAATGTGATTTGTCCCCCACAAGCTCACGTGATTCAATCCTTAGTTCTTGCTTAGAGAAGGTCACGGCACCTTTGGGAGGTGGATCTTGCTGGAAGAAGTCATGCCACAGAGGGGTGGCCTCGAGGTTGGCTAGTCCCACCCTGTTTCTCAAAATAGCAGTTTGCTTTCTCAGGCTCCATGATGGATTTGACCTAAGCCTCCTCCAGCTTCTGCCAGCCAGTCACACCTTTCCTGCCATAATGCACTGTATCTCCCCTCTGGAACCATAAGCCAGATAAACATTTCCCTGGCTCCCCTTTAAATTACTTGAGTTTGAGTATTTGTCTCACAGCAACAGAGAGTGACCAATGCAGTCTGTTACTTCAAATCTGTTCTGTAAGTTTCATCTTCTTATTTCTGGATGAATCGAAGACCCAAACAACTTAAGAGAACGAAGGCATTTCTTCTTAAGTTTCCGGTTAGAATTCACCAGTACTGCAAGGATCTACGCTCTGCTGGGCAGAACTAGTGAGCTTTTTGATTAAAATTCAATCCCAAATAGCTACTGAACCAATCATTTAAGCCTGAAATCTATTTGTTATCTCATTAAACTTGCATACTTCACTGTCTTGTTGGTAAATATTGTTAGAGAACTCTCTGATTAAATATGTCTTTCCTTGCCAATTTCTCCGCCTTTTGAGGCAATGTTCAGAAATATAATTAACCCAAGTAAAAGCACTTGGATTAAGAAAAGACATGCCCTAGTTGGTCAGATAAACTGTGGTACACGACTGGTTTAGAGTTACCTTAGTTCTTTTTTATGTTCTGGGATTTTTTAAAACTCTTTTTATTTATTTATTTATTTATTTATTTATTTATTTATTTATTTATTTGTGTGTGTGTGTGTGTGTGTGTGTGTGTGTGTGTGTGTGTATGTCAGTGTCAAAGAGCACTGTGTGTCCCTGTGGAGGACCAAGGGTGACTTCGAGAATCATCTTGGATCGCTTCTACCTCCTTTTTGCTTTGCTATGGGATTTCCCAGGCTCTGCCCATTAGGGTCAGAAGTGCAAGCCTCCACAACTTTCCGCCTGGTGTTTTTAACGTGGGACCTGGGATTCAAACTCAGGACCTTTTGCTTGTGAGACAGAGTCTTAACCCCTGAGCCATCTCTCCAGCCCTATGTTCTAGGTTTTTACAGAGGAGGGTGCAAGAAGCAGAAATGTTTGCTAGCTCTTGTGTGCTTAGAGGAACTGGTTGTAATCTGTGGCTTGTTCTGGGAATTATGGGTATTGGGGCTCCAGCAGATACTCATGGATCTGTAGATAACCACACTATCTCTTCTGCATCATACACAAACACAGGGAAACCCTCAAGGGACCTCGCCCCTTTCCCTGTGGTATTGCATTCATCCTGGCTGTTCAGATCGTTTAGACAGAATGAACACACATCAGAAGAGGTATTGATGTCATGATCTCATAGTCCAGTAAAACTGTCCTTCTGTTACCAAAGAACTGGACTTCCTCCATTCCCTAGAAGGGTGTGGGTGACTTGTTCTCAATGGAGGTGGCGTTGAAGAACGAGGACCTGATTGCATGTTGAGGTCACCAATGGTGTGGGCATCCTTCTGCTGGCCTTGGGGCCAGGGTGGTATACCTGGTGCCCCTGCAGAGGTGGGGACTCTGACAGTATCATTCATTCACCTCTTTCATGAGAACTGAGCACATGAAATGGGAGCTCACTGTTGTTGAGTCCAGGGCCACAATTGCGAAGAAGTCAGTACAACCCGTATCTGTAGAGAGTCCATAGTACACGGGGGAGGATGATTCTGCAACAGATAGTAATTGCAAAGCATTCTTTAGCTATTGGGCTGGAAAGGTGGCTCAGAAGTTAAGACTCTGTCTTGCAAGCACAAGGTCCTGAGTTTGGATCCCAGGTCTCACTTAAAATAACGCCAGGTGGAAATGGCAGGGGCCTGCACTTCCGGCCCTGGTGGGCAGAGCCTGGGAAATCCCAGAGCGAAGCAAGAAGGAGGGAAAAGTGATCCAGGATGATTCCTGAAGCTACCCTTGGTCCTCCACAGGGACACACAGTGCCCTCTGATACACACACACATGCACATACACACACACACACAAAATGAATAAATAAAAAACATTCTTTAGTTACGAAAGCATATAACAGATTTTCCATTGAAGCCACTTTTGTGTGCTGAACTCAGTGACACCAAACACATTCACACTGGGGCGCAGCCTTCACCAGCACCCACCATCAGAAGTGAAACTCTGTGTGTGCCTTGACCATCGCTCATCCTGTGTTTTCCTCCCTCCAGTACCAGCAAACCACCACGTGACTATCTTTGGAAGTATGACTGTTCTACATATCTCATATAACTAGAATTATAAGCACTGCTGTTTTGTGACTGGTTTATTTCACTTAGCGTGATGTCCTAACAGTCTGTCTATGTGAGAGCGCGTGTCAAGATTACCCTTTCCCAAGCTGAATAATAGACCATTGCGTGGACTCACAGCCTTTGTCAATCCACAAACGGTTTCTCTCCTGACTATTGGGAATAATAGTTATATGTAGATGTACCACCGTTTATCTGTCTACTTTTCTGTCTTTTTGGTAAGTGTGGTTGATGGATTCATTTTTATGACTGTGGCCTCTGGATTATGAATGGACACCAGACAGGGATGCAACAGGGTCCACTCATTGACTTGGGCAGTGAGAGATGGAGGCGGCAGTTCCTAGAGGAAATGGTCCAGGAGACAAGGCAGAGGTTGGCTTCAAGCTGGCCAGAGGCGAGACATGCAGAATAGATCAAGTGATCCGAGGTTTCGGGCAGCACATGGCCGAGATGAAGTCTGTCTGCACACAGATGGTGTCTAAAGGGAAGAGCTGCAGCTCAAAGCTTGGGGCTGTGAGGCTGTGCTCACGTCTGGTTCTTGACACTCAGCAGAAATATTCTTGTTCTCGGTGCTTCTGTGGAGAACCTCAGGGAAGAGCTTGGCCGATGGCTGAAGGGAGTAGCGGGGAGAGGACAACCTCATGGGATGAGAGGCAGCGTCACAGGGGACTTCATGGTGATGAGACAACATGGCGGCCTGGCCTTGTCAAGGAGCCTGTTGGACAAGATTCCTCAAGGGACTGTGGAAGGAGGGAGGGAGGGAGGGAAGGAGGAAGGAAGGAGGGAAGGAAGGAAGGAGGGAAGCAAGGAAGGAGGCAAGAAGGGAGGAAGGGAGGGAGGCAGGAAGGGAGGGAGGAAGGAAGGGAGGGAGGGAGGGGAGGAGAGAGAGAGAAGAAAGGAAGGAGGGAGAGAGAGAGAGGGAGGGAGGGAAGGAAGGAAGGAGGAAGGAAGAAAGGAAGGAAGGTAGGAAGGAAAGAGGAAGGAGGGAAGGAGGGAAGGAGGAAAGGAGGGAAAGAGGGAGGGAGGGAAGGAGGAAAAGAAGGAGGGAGGGAAGGAGGAAGGAAGGAGGGAAGGAAGGAAGGAAAGAGGGAAGGAGAAAGGAAGGAAGAGGGAAGGAAGGAAGGAGGGAGGGAGGGAGGTTTGTTGAAGTCACACTTTGAGGATTCTGTCCGTCATGGCGGCAGGCGTGAGGGGGCCGTCTCATGGCGTCCACCGTCAGGAAGCAGAGAGAAATGATGCAGGTGCTCAACTCATTTTCTCCATTTCATTCATTCCCGTGCCATTGAGTGGCATCTCCTACAGATAGGGGGTCTCCCTTCCTGTGTCAGTCTATTCCAGCACCCCCTTGCACACAAGTCCAGATCTTTATCTCCAGAGTATCAGGGTGACGATCAGTATTAACTACCACAGCATACATGTACATTGCATCCCCTTCTAGGTTTGCTCATTTCTTTTATGTGAGGTCAACTGATTGCAGAGCTATCCAGACTCAGAGAACTATGGGATCTACACCCAAGGGAAGAATATGCAGCAATTTGCTTAATTTGACACAAATCTCAAGCCCAGCAGCCTGTTGAGGGTAGAGTCCATTCTAAAGCAGGAGCTGTTCCCCCGGCCTCTGGCCCCGAACATGCACTGTAGCCTTAAAGCACACTTTCTTATTAGCAAAACATGGTGTTTATTTGGCCTTGATCACCAGCAAACTAGATTCAAATCCAGTGCACAGCGATAGAAATCACCCTGCTTTGTAGCATCCGCTTCTCTGTTTTCTCTCAGTTATATCTGACTTATCCCCAATGTGTCCCCGATTTTTATTCACCATGGAAATTACAGGCACAGTGGAAACAGATGGGACTCGGGCAGGGAAGAGCGATCCTGTCATGTGTACTCGCAAGAGACCTCGACGGCTGGTGTTCGCCTGACAGCAATGATCTTTCCCTCGATCAATCAACTTTTTCTCTTTGACCAGAATCAGGAACTGAGGGCTGAGTCCAAGGTGCCTCTGGAACATATAGGTAGGGACCTTAAAAGTGGGGGTATGTCTTCATTCCCTGACGTTGTTGTTAGCTAAATACTTCACCTCGAGCGATATAGGGGAGCACGGTTTGCAGTTCCAGGTTATTCTCCTAGGTTACAACTCATCACGTGACCCATGGGATCCAGGAAATCCCTGAACCTAAATGAGGTCAGATCCAACAGGTGCGGAGAGGACGGGCCACATTTTCTCCAGAGTCAGAAGCAAAAGGACAAAGGCCCAATGCGGCCTTCTAGCCAAAGTGCTAATGGACTTTCTCCATCCTTGAGACCCTCTGGAAGGGTTGCCTGCACTGTGACCTGCCTCAAATAACTTCTCATAGATGTGCTGGAGGTTCAAGTCTCCTGTCAAGTTGACAGCCGAAGCCACGCTAAAGATGATAAACGAAAAGAGAGAAACTCACTTAAAGTAACCTGAAGACGTGCCACCAAGGCCAAGGTGAGGTCGCGTCACATTGCAGACGAGTGACTATGAGCCCCTTTTTGATGTGGGACTCTGGGGACGCAGTTATGTTCTTTCTTTATCACACACTTTCATGGGGGTCGATAAACTTACATTTCCACTGCGGCGTGTGAGAGTTTATTGTCAACGTGCAACATAAACACACACACAACATCACGACAAAAAATTTCACCCCTGACCCATCTCCCCAGCCCCCGATTTTTTTTTACATGCTTTGCTTCATCTTAACGCCAATGTTCTCATAATCTTCCAATCAGGTACTCCAATCTACTGAGATTGGAAAAAGCCTACTAAGAGTACCCACGCGCTCACAAGGAGCCTAAAGAAAAATCTGAAATGTCCACTGGACAGAGAAAGAAGCCCTTTCAGACACGCTGGAGCTCCTGACAGAGCCTTTTGCTTAGCTTTGGTGTCCGCGGCAGCCTCCACAGATGGCCTCTCCTTCCACCATACATTCTCATCTGGGAAGCAGGTCTTTAGCCCTGGGGCAAGGCGAGTTTCCTGAATGCCTCCTTCAGACCCCCAGGCGTCCTTAGAGTCCGCGTGTAAGTACACCACAGGTGAAGTTCACAGGCTCAGATCCCAAATCTTGTCTCCGATACCAACTCTACTCCTATGTCTCGGAAGGAGTCATTTCAATTTCCCGCGCCTACCTTCAGAGAGTAGTTGGTAAAATGGTTGATACGATAAAATAAGGCAATTTGTCTACAGTGCTTAAAGCGGTACTCAGCAGGAAGCAACTGGTCTGCTTGCTCTTAGTTATTTCTCCCATTTCTCTTTGCTTCTGGAGTAGACTGAAACAGGCATTAGCAACCCTCGTCTGGCCTTGTGCACAATTTGTTCTTTTAGGTAACGCGTGTTTCTCTCTCCTGTTTTCTTTCCTATCCTATCTTGTGTATTCATTGTATATCTGATAGGTTTCATAAAGACAATTTCTTTTGCATGCATAGACCACGTTCCACATACTCTGAACAGAGCCACTCCTCTATGCGCCCCTTTCTCTCATTAAGCGGTGGGAATCGCTTCCCCTTTTGTGCCTCTACTATTCTGTCCACCTCTGCTTGGCACAATGAGTTGACTTCAGAGCTACCCATGTGGAGTCCTTCTGTCCATTAAGAGCAACCTACTGTGGCCTCCATTAACCGCAAGCTGGCAAGGGTGGGGTGTGGTTCTGATTCTCTGTTGGCACTGCAGCAGTTCCTGGGTCAGAACGGACACCCTAGCTGTTCATTTAACATATAAGGTGGAAGGATAATGGGTTCTCTGTAATTTAGATGTCGAATCCCCTCGCCCACACTCCGCAAAAGTCTATGTGATAAAAGTCCGGGGTCAGGGAGGGTTACTGGGAAGGCTTGGGAAATCTTTCATAGGCAGAGCTCAGTGGGGTCAGGGAGGTCTTTAGACATTGGGAACAGGACCTTGAGGCTCTTCTGCAACACCCTCTTCCTTGTGTGTGGGGGGGGGTGGAGGGGAAGGGAGGTCGGCAGAAGGGGGCACTGCAGTGGCCTCCCACCCAAGGGAGACATCAGGAATCATACCGTATTGCTTTATCTTCTTACTTTGCTCTAGGGTTCCCAGACTCCGCCTTCTGGGGTTGGAAATGCAGGCTGTTGCCATTTTTGTTTGGGATATGGGATCTGGGTGTAGGTCCCTTTGCTTGTGAAGCAAGACCTTTAACCCATGAGCCATCTCTCTAGCCCCCTCTTCCTCTGATACTCTTATATCTACTCTTACGTTTTTCTCCCTGTTCATGATGAGGTGACTGTTTCCTGCTGTGCGCTCCCACCGCGATGCTGCTTCTCCAGGCCCCAAAGCAGAGGCACCTGTCAATCATGCACCAAATCCTCCACAATTCATGAGCCGGAATAACCAGTTTACACAGCTATTTGTCATAGTAATAAAAAAGCTGATCCACTCAGAGGTCAAATCAGCTACAAGAATTCAGGACCATCGTTTTGGTGGGTAGGAAACCTCACCATCGTTCCATAAAATCACGGGCTAGATGGCCCTCTTTCCTCCCCAGCCCCTCATCTTTGAAGTAAAGGGACAGTCATCTTTCCTGTAGTCTTGGAAAAGAAATGGGGGGAAATGTCCTCGCATCACCTGAGTTGGGGCCGGGGCTCTTCCTGTTTCCAGGTGCTCAGGTGAGTCCCAAAGGTAACACTGATGGCTGTAGCTGGACTAGAGGGAACACGGCGCTGATTGGCTGCCACACGGGGTGACTTCTGGTTGTTTCTCACTGATCTGTTGGGGTGCAACTGGAGAAAAACCCTAAACAGCTTTTTTTTTTTTTTTTTTTTTAAAGTGACAGCATTACAGAGAGGAGGCGTGGACAGGAGAACTATGATTCCTTCTGTCTCTTACTTGATCTGAAAAGCAGAGGGAACACAAAGGAGGAAGAGAGAGAGACAGACAGACAAAGACAGAGAGACAGACAGAGAGAGACAGAGAAGGGAGAAGGAGGAGGGAGGGAGATAAAAGGAGAGACGAGAGAGAGAGGAGAGGGAGAATGGAGGAAAGTGGAGAGAGAAAAGAAGACAAGAGAGAGGAAAGAAGAAAGGAGAGTAGAGAGAGGGAGGAGAGAAGAGAGGAGAGTAAAAAGAAAGTGAGGAGAGAAGAGAGGAAAAGAGAGATGAGAGAGAGGATAAAGAGAGGAGAGAGAAGAGAGGTGAAAGGAGGAGAAAGAGGAGAGTAGAAGAGAGAGAGGAAGAAGGGGGAGAACTCCACGGTTTCCAAACTAGTGACTTGCTTGCCCCAAGCATGTGAAGCACAGCAAAGTGTCTTGCGGACGCGTGAGCAGGAATATTAATGCGCGTGATAGCATTATGTCTCGGTTCACTGGTCTCCCAACGTTACTCCGCACTCCTCTCTCAAAGGAGCTATCCCAGTGAAATGAGATTTTAATAAAAGGAATCTGCGTGCTGCATTGTTGCACATTCAAGATGTTCTGCCTTCCCCGGTGACGCTGGGCTGGGAACACAATCCTATTTGAAAATACGACATTTAGATAGAAATGCAATTTGCCAGAGCAAAATCATTTCTCCCCAGTGATCCAGCAACCATGTGCACTTTATGAAGCTGGCCATCTGCAGGGCACATTTTCTTTCTAGAAGGGTCCTGTTCTTTCTGTGTGTGTCCATTTCCCTTGGTTGCTGCATTAGGAGCTTTTGTAATTACTTTGTGCTCCAGAAGTGCGTTTTTTTTTGGTAATCATCATGAGTCACGTAGCTGTACCAGGACAGTCCATGGGCACCTCTTCTTCGATGCCTGCGCCCTCTTCAGACGTTGTATCGCCAGCAGTTTTAACACCCAGCTATGACTGAAATTGATTTCTCGCGTTTGACATTGGTTAGATCCTGAGAGGAAGACATCGGGATGATTTTTGATTTCCTATCTCCTCCTGTTTTGACTTTAGGCCAACACTAGAAGTTCTTTGCCACTAAAGATATAAGCTGATGCTAGACTCCTTGTTACAATAATGGTGTGCATCCTGACCTTAAATAGCTCGGAGATCCTTGTAAGACATTCTCTAAATGAATACTTCCATCCTGGGTTTGGAGGGAGGCGCAAAAAGTCAAGTAATCCCCTAGGCATTCTGTAGCTGCCCCTCTTCTTAGAAGCTTCTACGAGATGTAGAAGACTGCAATGACTTGATTTCTGTGACCTAGCAACTCCTATCCCAAATGAAGTCAAGAGAGAGTGTGTCTGGAGAAGGGAGTGGTAGGTGTTAGAGATAGAGAAGGGGAAAGAGAGACAGAGAAAGAACTGATCACAGAACCATGCTGCATGGTTGCTGATAAATGACCATCAAGTGGCTTAAGGGAACAAGGGGTTTATTTTCTTACTGATAGTCTGGTTATAGTTCATAGCCCAGCTTGATGGGAGAGCACGCACCAACACCAGGCCGAGGGAACTGGCCACACCATCTCCACATAATGGTTGAGAGAGGGACGATCCTTACTTGCCAGATCAGCGTGTCTGGCCAAGTGTACACAAGGATGCCAACTTCCTCAACCAACTCTCAGTATTTTATTCATCTGTTCAGGCTCTAGTCCCACCCAGCACAGACTGGACCTTCCCCATCAGCTAGACAATCTCCTGCAGGTTTGCTCTGGGCTTAATTCAACCATTAATTCTCTACAAATGTACTCAGAGCTCAAACCCCCAACAGTCAAGTTGACACCTGTGCTTAATGATGACAGAGGAAGAAACTAACATTTCCATTGAGTGTTCTGAAGTGGGGTTTCATTCATATGTGTCCTTTGGCAACATGGACTTTCTGACCCATGGCTGGGAATAGTTATGAATATGGCCTGGCAAAAAATTATCAACTTACTTAAATCACCACAAGATTTTTTTTTAGTCAGCTGATTGCACAGCTGATTAAGTGTAATAGTCGACAATATCATATTGCCCATTCTGTACTGTGCTTTGCTGACTATTTTTTATATTCATGCTTTTATTTGAGAGCGAGAAAGAGAAGTATTTATTTAGGAGAGAGAGAATGAGAGAGAAAATAGACACGGTGGAAGTCAGAGGACAACTTTCCTTCTACCATGTTGGCTTCTGGGCATTGAACTCCGGTCACCAGATTTGCAAGCACACACCTTACTCACTGAGCTATCTCACTGACCCATTTTACTGCCTGTTTAGCATTCTACTTTCGCCCCCAAGGATGGAGTTAGCTGGCGGAGTTCCTTTTGGATAGACAGGGATGGGCTGGGAGGAGGTAGGAGGGCTGGACCCAGCTTCTAAAGGGGATCGCTGCTCCCACCCATGGCTGGGTCCTTCCCCGAGATTATCAGCTTCTTATAGAGCTCCTGCGTTGTTGTTCCCACGGCAGAGACCTGGGGTTCAAAGAGAACCACATCCAGACCCTTCCTTTACAATGCGGAGACACGGGAGTATTTGCCCCTGAGCCACACAGTGTAAGGAGGCCCATTGCTCTGTTCCTCGATTCCATCCTCAAGTTAGTTCCACGTCCACCTTTCATTTAACTCCATAAGTGCACCGTGTGCATTGCACGAACCAGCCATATGCAGCCTGCGCCTTCAGACGGACAAGCAACGTCTCCAGTTCGGTTGTGCAGTAAGTAGGGCGACAGCAAGTGACTAGTCAGACCCCGGGTACCACGGGAATATCTGAGAGACACGCGGTGCCAGTGTCCAACAGGCATGCTTACTTCTAGCTTTGACTGATGCCATTAACCACGCGGCCTTCCAAACACGGTCAGAGTAGCTTATCCTCCCACGCAAGAGAGACCGCAGCCCACAGTCTCGCCGGCGAGCAACAATCACGAAAGTGTTTAAGTGAGGGAGCTGGATGTTTGTAATGGTGAGTTTTCCTTGACGTGCCCTTGGATGGTGACTTGTAACGGTCACTTGTCTCTGTTGAGGTGAGAGACCACTGAGGCTCAAACAACTGAAGGGAGAGAAGATGATAAATTCAGCTTATGCTTCCAGAAGGGAGGTACAGTCCATGGCGGAAAAGGCTGGCAGAAGCTGGAGGAGTCTAAGTCATGCCCTTCAGGGAGGCTGAGAGCTGTAGGACGCTGGCTACAAGAGCAGACCCGGAGGCTGGAGAGGTGGCTCAGGAGTTAAGCCTCTGCCTTGCAGGCTGAAGGTCCTGAGTTCCGATCCTAGATCCCACATATAGACGCCAGGCAGAGGTGGGGGGGGGCGCCTGCGTTTCCGGTCCTGTAGGGCGGAGCCTGTGAATCCCGGGGCAGAGTAAACAAGGAGAAGGTGGAGGCGTCCATGGTGGTTCCCGAATTCGTCCATGGTTCTACACACACATACATACACACACATACATACACACATGCGCACACATACATACACACACAATTGAATAAAAAATTAAAAAAAAAAAAGAGCAGACCCCTCCCAGAAGCAGGGTGGGACTGAGTCACCTCAAGACCCACTCCCTGTGGCTGCCTTCCTCCCACAAGGCTCCACTTCATAAAGGGGCCACAACCTTCCCAAGCACATGAATCTGCCGGGGACACATTTCAAACCATGACACTGGTAGGTTCTGGTTTCTGGGATCTTTTCTGTGCTGAATGCCTCTCCTATGAATTTCTTATGATATTAATGGTTAGAAACGTCATTACTTTCTATTACTAGTGTCAGTTGGCTCTCCTGTCGCTTGCCTTTATTTATCAGTATTTGCGTGAAAGACGGATTTCCACGTTTGCTTTTTCTTTTGTAATCTCACTGAAGTTTCTTGTGCATGTAACACTTTTGCAGGTGACTCTCAAGTCTGCCAATAATGGGAAGTTTGCTTTCATTTTTTCTATTCTTTACCCATCTCTGCATGCCTCCACTGGCTAGCAGTTTACAGTACTAAATGATACTGAGAAGAGTGTATGTCTTTATTTTGTTAGAGGGAAGCTTCTAGTGTGTTCCAGCAAATATAACAATAGATATTAGGTTTATTTTACGTACACGCACATGCATATGCATACATGCATGTGCATTCACACAATACACATGCACACACACTTATAGAGAAATACATACATGTACACATATGTGCATATACATAAATACACATAGGCAAACACATATATACATGCATTCATAGATATATAAACAAGATACACAATCACACATGCATGCATACACATACCTATGTATATACTCAACAGACAACATACACAAATGCACACACATTTTTACATACAAGCAAACACTCATATACCTGCACATTTGCATAAGTACATCCATACACATCCATGCATGCTTGTATATATATATACACACACACATGCATATGCACACCTATATACATTCACATGCATTCACAGAAGCATATGCATATATACACACATGTATACACACAGAGATAAACAACCACATGCATATACCATCTAATGCTCTCCCAGTTGAGCTATTTCGGCAGCTGCTACTCCTGCAAAGACATGTATACATATATGTTCACACACACACTTTCTGTATGCCTATTTTATCAAAACTCTTTTTTTTTAAATCAAAGTAATAATTTGAGCAATATTTTGCTGCATCTGACATGGCCATTGGAATTTTCTCTTTGAGTCTATCATGATAAATTCTACTCACAATTTGATATTAGACTGCCTTTAAATAGTTGAACTTTAGAGTGAATCCCACTTGTTCATGCTATATGGACTTCAGTGTGCTGGGACGATTCTCCCAGGCACCCACTGCGACGGCTCCAGGCCGTCGGGGCGGAGAAAGGCGAATATTCTGCAGGTCCTTTACCCCTGCCCAAATCCAGGGGACTCCGGACACAGCAGGGAGTCTGTCAAGGCGACACTCCATCACTCACTCATACACACAGCTCCTGGCTGTAACGACCTGACCGCCCACTCCTCCGCCTCAGCCCTCCAGAGACTCGGCAACGGACGGGGAGTTTGTCAAAGCAAAATCTCAGTTTATTGGGGGTAACAAATCAGCTTATATACACAAAGAATCCAAGCGCGCGAAACACCAGCCAATTACTTTGATGGTCAGTATAGCACATACTCTGCATAGGTCAGACTAAACATAAATCTATGTTGGCTCCTATAAGCCAATTAGGACTCTGTGTAATGTGATCAGGGTCACGCCTAGGACACCAGCTCCCAGTGCCATCTTTGGCCCCATGTGCTAAGCCATGCCCTGCTCACTCCCTCCCAGACCGTTATCTCTGGGTGGGCCCAACATCAGTGGACCGCTGATTTTTTTGTATTAGGACCACTGACCTCTTATTATTGTAAATATTTCACTTAGGATCTTTGTCTCTGAAATAATAGATCGCTGCTTGCACACTTGATTTTTTTAAATCGACGTAACGTTGAAGTCATTTAATGAACTTGAAAGATCCAAACTTAATAAAATATTTGTTTGGGGTCCTTTGATGATCCTCTTATTTTCTTTTGTTTCTGAAATTACTTCCTACATACTCACTTCATATTCTGTGCTTATCAACTATTCCATGTCTTATGAATTCCATTTTCTGGCAACCTAGAAATTACAATTTGGGTTTTGTTAAAAATCCATCTTATCTAAGAGTTGGCTATTTTCTACCTTCTTCCTAATTCTGCAGTTTCCACTGGGAGTCGTACCTCTGTCTCTTTCCAGGACTTTCACTAACTTGCTGATCCGAAGACTTAGCATCCATTTCCACTACGATTGCTTCTTTCTTAGACACACCCCTAAAGCGCTCAGCTGGTAGTCGTCTAGGCGTAAGAGCATGCAGACTCGGAGGGCACGTTCTGATGAGAAGTGTGGGCCCTCCATCCTTCCTTAGCCCCTCTCCACTGGCCTGGCACAGGATCGGGCATAAGCCACCTCCTGCCCAGTTGTTTGGATCAATGAATGCAGAGTACACGGCTCCCTGGCAGAGGAAAGCGCTCTCAGGACCGTCCCTCTGCTGCAATGAGAACCTGTTGCTTCACCCTTATCAGTATGCCCAGGGGCTTTGGCTTGGACAGAGGCAGGACACAACTCAGGCCAAAATGCTGCCCTCCCAGCCAATCGTCCTGAAGATTGGCTGCCTGGTTTCTCAACAGCAAAAATATTTTGATAAACTGTTTGAGTTGGCGCCAGTGTTTCCCAAGTTCTTGCCCAAGGGCATGAGGCTTAGGTCCGCCTGCGGCTCTGTGAAGTAATAACACTGTGTGTGTATGCAGGACTTGTTGTGGAAGAATTCTGGACTCCTTAGACAATGTTTTTTACGCCCTTAGCATCGCAGAGGGGTAGCAGGAAGAGCAGTAGGCTCACAGTGAGAAACCAGACCCCACAGCTTCTTACCAAGACTTACTCGTCTCCTGTAGATGACAGAGAAGAATTGGTTGTATGTCATCTGTAATCTTCTCCACATTGAATAGTTTCACTTCAAATGTTGCGTATACATGCAAATTATTCATATTTTCTGTATACATTCATCCTGGAGACATCATTTACCCACTATCCACCGACTTTTAGTATATAGTTAATGAAATGTGGCAACCGTATGCATGTGTGGAAAAGCCTTAAGAATCATGACCTGAAACACTCACAGCTTAAAGCCCTTCTGCTCTGCTGTAATTAGTATTACCCATGCTGCGGAAATACTTCTGAAGTACACAGAAGGACTTTAATCAACATGGCCTGCTTTATTCCTAGAATTTCATGTAAATAGAGCAATAGAGTACAGAATATTTCTTCCAAACATTGTGCATGCTGCTATTTATCTTATTTTGTTGCTAAGAACTGTTGTGGGGTGTGTGTGTGTGTGTGTGTACTACCTTGTGTAAGCATTCACCACTCACTCATTTGGAATCTTTACAGTTCTGGATGTTATAAATAAAACCAGGACACATGTGCATAGGCATCTCTTTTCGTACGTTGCTTTTTATCCCTCTTGCATCAGTGTGTAAAACAAATCCTGTGCATCCTGTGGCATTGCGTACATTTGACTTCATAAAAAGGTAACATTTTCCCCCATTAGCCCCAGCATTTTGCATCACCATCAGCAAATACTGAGAGCTGCAGTTCTTCTAGACCTGTTCTCACCACACTGCATCTCTGGCCTGCCAGAAGGAATGTGTAGGTCTCACTGTTGATCGGTTTATCTTATTTTGTTGCTAAGACAGTGTGTGCCTCTTCCTTGCAGCATCACTTTGCTCATCCGGTGCCTTATCGTTTTTATCTTGGAGCTGCAGAGGTTCTTTACATGATCTGGGGACAAGATATCCCATAGATGTTTCCCTTGGTAGATGACTTGCCTCTTGCTTATGAACAGTGTGCTTAAGGAGGGGAAGGTTTGGATGTCCATACAGTTTGTTGTTTTGCTGTTTTAATGTGCCTTCTATTCTGATCTATAAAATCTTTCACTGCCCTAAGTGTCCAAAGATTTTCTCTTTAACTCTCTGCTAGAGTTTATCTTCTTTCAACTTTGTGTGGGTCTGGGATCCACTTTGATTCAATTTGTATGTGTGTTCAAGGCCAGAGTGGGAGCTTGTTATTTCTGTGTGGATCATTTCTACATATGAATTTCTTATGCATGGATTATCCTACCTGTAGATTATTTCTGCATGTGGATTATTTCTATACATGGACCATTTCTACATGTGGATGGTTTCTATGCGTGGATTAGTTCTATGTGTGGATGCTTAACTGTTCCAGCTGGTTGTTGGCGTCACCCTTCTGCATCTTTGTTGAAAATCAATGGTCGTGTGCAGTTCCTTTTTGTTATCTTTTACGTTGTCTGTGATCAAGACAGCTCTTCTTTTTCCTTTCTAATCTAGCTTCCTCCTCCTGACTTTACTAAGATAGCTCATCTCTCCAGGACAAAAGTACCTAGTATGGGGTTGCTTGGCTTCCTTATAAATATTTAAGGAGAATTTGTCACTGAACACATTTAGTGTTAAATAATATAATATCCACAGTGAAGCTAACTAATATAGCCATTATTTTACCTGGTTGCCATTTTTATTGATAAAATTGGAGATCTCTGCAGATTTTAAGTGCACCATGCGTTATTGTCAAAGGTGACAATATCACATTGAGGATCAGGGTTTCCACCTAGAAATTTGATGGAGGAGGGGGTGAGTGGGTGGGAGACAGCTGTTGGGTCCATAACCTTTCCTGCCAGCATGGCAAGAAGCCAGACACTGTCTCTGGATGTTCAATTATTCTTCACATTGTTGATACGACCACACGACCCAAACAACTTAAGGAGCAAAAGATTTGTTCCTGCTTCCGATTCTTGCTTACCCTTCAGGAGCACAGCAAGAGAGTTCATACCATCAGGAGTCGAGAGACCTGGCCATGCATACCCACACAAAGAGCTCAAAGAGGCACACGTTTCCCCACTAGGCAGAATGTGCGCCAAAGCACTGAGCACCTCTCTCCATTTAATCCACCTGCCAGAGGAAAATGGCCCCGCCCACCATGGATTGGGTCTTCCCATCTCCATCGCATCATCTCTCACAGGCTTTTCAGGGCTGCCGCAATTAAATAACTTGTCACAGATGTGCCCAAAAACCCCTTCCTTGATTTTCATTAAACTGGGACACAACTGACCATGCCCCCGGTGTGAGTATCTTTTAGCAAATTCAGAAACGGGCTCTGAGCCAGAAATCTTTGTCTAAGAATCTCTGCTGCTTGGTCTCTAGAACTAAAGCTGCTCCGAGTGCCTAACTTCTGTGGTGGTGAAGACAACAGAGGACTAATCGCGCAGAGGTTGGCAACATGGAAATCTCGCCTTCCGGAAGAGCAGATACCCATAAGCCTTTGAATTCGGGAACTAGAGGATTAAGCTGACTTTTTTTTTAACAGCCTAGGCTAATTACAAAACTCATACTCCTCCTACCTTAACCCCCTGAGTGCTAGCATTCAGTTGGCAATTTGGATATTTAGTAGAAAATGAGTCCCTTAATCAGACACAGGGGCTCTTGGGTCTCAGCTGGTGGGGGTCCTTCAACACCAGGCACATTCTCAAGGAGACCGAGGAGCTGTCAATCAGGAAGATGAAAGCAGGAGGCTGATGTGTAGGAGCAGGAGCTACTGACCAAGTTTTGTTTTTCTTTTTAAGTGTGTGTGTGTGTGTGTGTGTGTGTGTGTGTGTCACAGGGTACTGTGTGTGCCTGTGGGAGCCCAAGAGTGATTTTGGGAATCATCCTGGATTTCTGATTTCCCAGGCTCCACCTTCTAGGACCAGAAGTACAGGCTGCTGTCATTTCTGCCTGGCATTTTTTACCTAGGATCTGGGATCTGAACTCAGGTCCTTCTGCTTTCGAGGCAGAGACTTAACCCCTGAGCCATCTTTCCAACCCCCTAACCAACTTTTTGTTCATTGTGAAAGCACTTGTACTTGCACCTCCTTATCTGGATAAATTAAGACTGAAGTTGGGAGACACTGATGTACCCCAAGTCTTGCCTTACTGTTTTCGGGGTCTTGTCCAATATATGTAACAGTGTAACAAGCAGGCCTGGCTGCAAATCTGTTTCTCCCAGGGTCCCAGGCTGAAAGCCCTATGGTCATACACTCCATCTGCTAGTCAGGCAAATAGGGCTCAGAGAGAGTTAAAAACGTAACAGTTCTTTTTCTATTAGTCACTCAGCCTGGTCAACAAGAGAGATGCCTACAGATTTTAATTGGTCTCAGGGGAGGAGAACAGAATGTTCTACGATGTCCTCATTCACCCTGACATTGCATTATCTGGGCCACGGGGCAGCCGCAATCTTCTCCCGGGGGGCTCAGGATGTCTACTGGAAATAAATCTCAAATTCAGTGTTAACCTTTTTACCACCATATTACTTCAGCATAGATTTTCTTTCTTTATAAGATTCATTATTCTTGCTTATTATTGTCATTTTCATTTATTTATTTGTGTGTGTGTGTGTGTGTGTGTGTGTGTGTGTGTGTGTGTGTATCAGAGGATATTGTGTGTATCTGTGGAGGCCCAAGGGCAACTTCGGACATCTTCCTGGATTGCTCTACCTCCTCTTCAGCATAGATTTTCTTCAGTGGAGGTTAAGACACAAAATCTGTCTCATTTCAAATATGCCGACCCTATTCCTAGAGTCTCAATGCCCGATGGGTTACTCTCAGAGATGGATGATCACATACAAGTGGAATGATCAGCATTAGCTTAGGTGAAACTTGGACCTGTGCTCTCATGTCAAGATCAGTCATAACTACAGAAACCAACACTGTCACTCCTGGGTGTCCTGGCATCTCTGTTAACAGATGGCAGTCACAAACCTGTCACAGACAGAAAATTCAAAGTCAGAAAAGCCTTGATTCAGGTCCTGACTTACTCTTGGGGGAGGGAAAGGACTGGGTATCGGGGGCCCTTCCGGCTTCCAGAGCTGCTCTCCTCCACCACGTATGACCTGTGAGAGCCACAAGCTGTCTTAGTCAGGACAGGCTTTTTTGTGGAGGCGACAAGCCCCCATACTGCAAAGACTGCCTTCTTCCAATCATAATGGTAGCTGTGGCCACACCTCCTCACTCCTGGTTACACACATCCTAAATCTCTGACTTCCCCACTCTAAGAGAGGACCATCTTTTTTTTCCCTCTCATACAAACTTAATAGGTATCCTGGTCCCCTCCCTCCCTCTACCCCTCCCCGGATCCCTTGATCCCTCCCCCCATTTCCCTTTCTTTCCCCTTTCCCTTTCGCCCAGTGCCCCTCCCCCATCCCTGGAGCATCCTTTAGTGTGAATGTCAAAGGAGAAGACCATCTTTTTGCATGACGTTCTTACACTCCCCACCCTGCACTTCCTTAATCCCCTATCAACTCCTTAGCCACTTCTGAAGACTATAAAAGATTGGCGCCCCCTTTGGTCCTAAGAGCTTTCTACAGATTGCTCCCATGTCTTTAAGTAAATGTGCCTCTTTTCTAACACTCTAACAAGTGGAGGATTTGGGGACTTGGTGTTATTAGAGGATAATATAAGTCTATATAAGGCCCTTGGTTCTAATAAATAGCATATTTCCAAAGTCTCTCCCTGTGTTAGCGTCTCTTTGTGATAGACCTCCACTTGGACCTTCCCCGTTGTCTTAGAGTTGTTCTTGATTCATTTCCCTCCTCCTCACTGACATGGCAGCATGGTAGGTCGGCCTACTTGTTTGGGTTCCCACCTTTCCACAGGAGTGACAAATTTGGACTGTTCCCCCTTTGCAACTTTGCCATCTAAGAGTTCTTGATTCCAGTCGTTGTGGTGGGAAAGAGTGTAAACAAGTGCACGATTCCCACACACGCCCCTTCCACAAGTGCACAGTTCCCTCACATACCCCTTCCACCATATGCAGGGAAGGCCACTGTGTCCCTCCCATTCACACCCACTAGCCAGCATCTGTCACAAGGCCCTCTCATAAACCGAGGGACACTGGGATTTTCGACAGCACTTGCAGGGAATTTGAGTTATGATTTACCATCCTATGCTCCAGTTAGGAAGGACTGACCGTAGAGACACACTCGTTTAGCAAACTTACCAAAGTCCTGTGAGCAGAGAGCCAAGAGCCATATGACCAGGGTTTACTTCAGTTGGGCTCCCAGCAAGGGGGGGGCTGGGGAGGGAGCCGAGCAGGTGAATCATTAAACGTCAGTGCGTCAGTGCTGAGAGGTGTGAATGGAGAATGTGGAAGGATCAGGTGGCTGAACTCCAGAAGAATGAATCAGGTTGCGCTAGGCAGTGGCAGGAAGAAGGAACCTAACTAGCAGTTACCAGGTGAAATGTGGGAAGGGGCCCTACAGGGACTGAAAAGGCAGATGGCATCCAGTTCCTGCTATTTTTGTGCCAAAGTCAATAAGGCAGATGCTGTTGGTTCTCAAGCCTAAGACTTGAGCTTCTTTCAAGATAATTTCAAGAAAGTGCCGAAGCATCTATTGACAGAATACTGGATGAAATGAGTAAGAGAAATGTGACATCATAGCCAGACAGGTGTGAAATTCCAGCGCTTGTGAGCCGGAGGCGCAAGGATCACAAGTTTGGGTAAGGCCTAAGCTACAAAGTCTAGTCGGGGCCACCTGGCGAGCCCCTGTGTTGAACACACACACACACACATGCATGCCCACTTGCCAGAAAAGGAAGAATGAAAACTGGAAAGAAACCTTCACAAATCCCCCCTCTTGGGCATGCTCCATTGAAGTCTGGGAGGTAGAGTCAATTATCTTGCCAGAAAACTCTGAGGGGAGCCGCTCCTTGGGGAAGAGCATCCAGCTCACTCGTGCCTTATGACCCCATCACCCCACTAGACTGATGCCTCACCCAAGAAATTAGGATTCGAGCTCAGAAGCCTTATTTCCAGAGAAATGGTATAACACATAGTCGAATCCTTCCTTCCATGACGCCTGAACCTCAAGGACTTAGATGTCAACTCTGCTACAGGACCTTTCAGAGAAGTCACCGGAAATAATAACTTGCATGTGCGCATGTGTTTTTCTTAATTACAAAGTGTTTTTAGATACCCATTATTGGGCCTGATTTTTTAAGAAAGAAATAGACAGCAGCAAGTAGAGGGCTTGGGGACTTGATATTTCCCCCCTGTTATTAGAGCACAACATAAACCGCTAGAAGCTTCTTGCAGGGCACTTTGATGGTGTCTCTTCAGCCTAGCTATCATATCCATGAAGTCTGACCTTGTGTCTACACAAAAGGCAGAGTGTGTTGGTTGGATGCAGTAGTGTTTGAAATAGGACAGGATGGAGGGGCAGGAGAATCCCCAACCAGAGAACATCCAACTGTCTAGTGTATAAGCATTCTGGAACTATGAAGTGTCACTTGCCTATCAAAAATGAAATGCAGCTCATGTCTTGACATGATCTATATGGAAACCTTAGTAAAAATAACCTCTCCCATGCTTACAATTAGTATGAGCACAGGTATCTATCTTAATTATTCTCTCATCACTGTGATAACATATCCTGGAGCCTCATTTAGTTGATCTCAGAAACAGGCAGGATACAAAGATTTTTTTTCCTTAAACATTCAAATGCACAAACAAAGTAAAGACTATGTCTCACAAATCTATACTCACCAGCAAAACTCCTTTGTGAGTGAATGCTGTTCTAACAGTTTTCGTGTCTAAGTCTTCACTTCCTGATTTTTTCCTCCTGATCATTGATAATGATCGCATAATTATAGATACTTCTCCATTTATGAAAGGTTTCCCATCTAAGCAGAAAATAACTGTAATACACTCCATAGCCTAGCAACACAGCTCACTGTGGAGTATCCCTGTTTCTCCTGCCACGTGACCCACTGCCGCCACCGCCTCGCCTCCTGGGAGTGCCATGTTCGTCTTGCCAACTTAGGAAGAGGTCAAAATTTCATGTTCTAGGTACAGTATTGCTTTCTCACCATTGGCGAGCCGAAAGATTGCTAAAAGTCAGATGATCTAAGTCAGGAACTGTCTGGCAACAGAAAATGGTAACGAATTCTCTAGGGCTAGCGAGATGGCTCATTAATAAAGGAGCCACGTGCAAACCTTATGAACTGAGTTTCATTCTGCAAGCTGTATAAAAGTGGAAGGAGAGAACCTGTTCTGCAGCCGTCCTCTGTCTACACACATGTTCTGCGACGTGCATGTGCATGGGTGTGCATATGTGTAAGTACACACACACACACACAATAATGTTACAGTTGGCTGTGTGTCCACAGTGCAGGTCAGGATATCTCTTAGAGGATAGTCCCGAAGAATCATGGCACAACAAGGAAGATTTTTCTCTGTGTGTGTGTGGGGGGGGGCAGAGGACCACCTTGCATTTTATTTCTCAGGTGCGGCCCAATTTTAGGGAAAGCAGCTCTCAGTGGCCCAGAACTCACTGAGCAGGCAGGCTAGGCTGCTCCCCCTCCCTCCTCTCTCTCCTGTCTGTGTGTCCCCAGTACTGGGTTAACAAGCACATGCGTTTCAATACATGGATTCTGGGCTTCAAACTCGGGTCCTCCTGATCGCAAGGCAAGCACTCTGTTGGATGCTCTCTTCCCCTGCTCTTGGGCTCCGGGAAGCCCCTTCGCTCACACTCTGGAAAGGGAGTGGCTCTGGGTTTGTTTCATGGAGGCCGATGCTCTTCCCCACCGAATGCCTACATCTCAACCGTTAGTGCCGTGGCCACGGCAACAGTCCAGTGTTCCTCCATGGTTGGAATGTGAGTTGTCCTCCACGGGCTCGTGGATTTGCATTCTTAGCTGATAATGATGTTTGGGAAGGTCAAGTCACCTTTAGGAGCTGGAGCCTTGCTGGAGGAAGGCAAGACACGGGGCTGGGCCTTGAGGTTGGTGAGTCCCAAGGGGCACCTGTTAGTCGTCTGCTGTGGCGTTTTTGGCTTATTCTCTTGGCCTCTATGATGATGTCTACAGTGACCTATGTCGACTCCAGCTTCTGCTGTCGGATTGCCACCTTTATGGACTGTCTCCCTCTGGAACTTTAAGCCAAAGAAATCTCCCCTTGAGTCGCCCGAGTCTGAGTGTTGTCTCACTGCAGCTGAAAGAGTAAGTGACGGCATCTGATGCCACCAACCCCGCTGCTCTTGAGGACACAGCTGAGTGAGCTGGTCTGTCCCTGAATCCTGACTCTTACCCAGCTGCTCCTCCTTCCCTAGCTAAGTGAGGGATTCTGCCAGCCGTCCAGCCTTCCTCCCATCACACGATGGTTGCTGATGCAGCTACAGTGGGCTAAGTCCTCTGAGGGAGAGCAACCCAGGAAATTCTTGCGAGCCGACCCTAACCTGGCTGCGGAGAGCACATCCTCCGGGAGGCAGAGGGGAAGACAGGATAACGCATGCTGGGATATTCTCAGGAGAGATACCTGGGGAAGGGGGTCTGTTGGGGGGGGACTACCCAGACATATGGAAAGCCCAGTGCCCATTGCGGAGACACAGGGAAGTTTGCAGCTGTCCCATTGTGTGAAGTTGAGTCACCCGTGGAATCTCTTTGTGAGCGATGAAACACCATCCCAATACCAGGGTGTGCCAAAACCCTGGCGGAAGCAGCTCAGTAGCAACATTGGACACCTCGAGTCAGCCCAGCAGGCCCGTGATGCAAATAGACTAATGGAATTAGATGCCATTTGTGAAAATGAGTGAGAGGTGTGGCGGAAAACCACGACTTTCATTCAAAGCTCTTTTTCGACAGATTTAGACCTGGATGTGGTGACTGACTCTAAAGCTGCCAGAAATCTCTCTCCTTCAGGTAAAAAAGCAACCAAGCACAAGTGCGAAGGAGGCACGCGTCATGTGATTATCATCACAGCGAGGGTGGCCAAGTGTTTTGGAGGGGCATCCCATTCTATTGGCAACATGAGCTAAACACGCTGAAAGATGGGACTATCACTGAGCAGTACGAATGGGTTTTATCAAGCTGGTGAGATGGGGACCAAATAAGGTACTTGGCCCACTAGTATGAGGACCCGAATTCAGATCATCCCTAGAATCTGAGTAAAAGCCAGATGGGTCTGTGGCTCCCTGTAATCCCAGCATCTGAGAGGCAAAGACCAGAAATCCTTGGGCAGGCTGGCTAGCAAGCTGAGCCAGTTGGAACGCTCTGGGTTCGGCTGGGAGATCCTTCCCTTACAATAGAAAGAAAAGTGGAGAGTTATTAGAAAGGACAAATGACATCAATTTCAGGTCTCCACACTCACGTATACATGCACACGCACCCACACGCATGAACATGCATATACACACGTACCCTACTCACATACACATGCAAAATGATTGGAGAAATTAGCCTGTTTAAAGGAAATGGATTCATCCTTGAGCGGAAGACCAAGCAGCGCTTATTCTAATGGCTGCAGCATTTCGCCAGATGGATAGTCTACTCTCTGGGACAGCCGACGCCAATCTCTTTGGACTGTGAGCTTTACTTGGCTTTACTAAGTCTACCTCAGAGTCTCTCCGCTGAATTCTGTCTTTCGAGAAGAAAAAAAGTGAGGGAGAAAAAACCTTCCCCTAATAATGTATTAGGGTTAAGTAACTGACAACATTAGAAATGACAGGACGGAGGAAAGAGAGGCGTGGAATCAGAGGCATGAGTGGGCGTCTCAAAGGGAAATGTGATCACTATGTCAGGTGGCCGAGTAGGATTTTCCTTTTGGGGTTCTAGTAGTAACCCCCACCACACACACACACCCCAGCCACTCCCATCTCTGGAATAAGCTCAGGTTTCCCTCTGAGTTTCTGAGTTTTGTTCAACTCATCCCATGTCCTTGCAGGCGAGGGGCAGTTTCTAGGCAGTCCCACCCGTAGATGGGGCTGGTGGACCCCGCCTCACCTCCCACCCCCAGCCTGGACTCAGATTCCTTTTCAGGCCGAGGAAGGCGTGTGCTGAGTCATCGCCAGTGATAAATGTTGTAGTCACTCTAGAGAGGTGTCCCCGGCTGCCCCTGCTGGAGGGCAATCAAGTGAGTAACCCTGCCGGTGTCCCATGGGACGGAGCTGGCATGTGGCCCTGGTCATGAACGAAGGCGTCCGCAGTACTCACACACCCTGGCGTGGGGGGACTGAAGACCTGTCTTGGGGTTTCACGAATGTGACAACTGAACTTGTAGAAGGATCACTTATGAGCCAAAGGGCGAAGAGAGGATCCTGACACCAGAGAGCTAGAAGACACTGACTGAAGAGCTCTCCTTGTCCTTGTCCTCACCTTGCCTGGTCTCAGGGCAGCTGTGGCCGATGCAGGAGGTCACAGTGAGCCCACCCGGGGCAAAGGGGAAAAACAAAAGACTCCATCCAGGCTGTAGGTTAATGGAAAACTCCAAATCAGATGACCAAAACTCTGACACTGGCCTTGGTCCCGGTGGTGAGATTTTGAGGCTCTGTGCAGCAGAGAGAGCCCAATGCAGCCGTCCCCCGAAGGAGCTTTCTTCGGTTTCTTCCATTACCTCATGGTGAGATTTAGACATTTGCTCTGGGCTGTAGAAAGCACCTTCAACCTGATCTTCCAACTGATTTATCTGAGTTTCAGTTGTATTTCTGGATCTTTTACATTATTTTCCGTGTGTGTGTGTGTGTGTGTGTGTGTGTGTGTGTGTGTATGTGTATACATGCATGTAGGAGAGGGCATCTGAATAAGAAGATTGCTCTTCTACTTTATTGTTTTGCTCTGGGATTTCCCAGGCTCCACCTTTCCAGGCTGAAATACTAGCTGCCACTGTATCTGCCTTATACTTTTTATGTAGGATCTGAATTCAGATCTTTTTGTTTGCAAGGCATAGGCTTTAACCCCTGAGCCACTGGCCCGCCCAGCCTTCTATGTTTATATGCCATGTCTCCTTCCCTCTCCCTCTCCTCTCCTTCTCCACCTCCTCTTTCTTTCTTCCTCTTTTTCCCACCCTCCTGTAAGACTGACATCTCTTCCCTCCACTCAGACAGTTCCTTTCATTTGCCCCACATTCTGGGGCTGTGTGTGTCCTCCTTTCTCAGCTGCCCACATACCACTCATGCCGCTGTTTCCCTTATTCTGGTTTGGGGTTCCAGCCAAGGACCCAGGGAGCTCCACACTCTAAGTGACACCATCCGCAGGTGGCAGTGGGCAGAGGCTGCCCATCCCGGTGCTGTAGCACAGAGCAGCGTGCAGGTTGCCATCTCCAATAGGAAGCCATCGTGTGTGCTGGTCTCAGCCGGACAGGTTAAGGATGTGCCAGTCTCAGTACGGCGGTAGCTTCTGATCTCCAGAACCGTGACACGCAGGGAAAAGCATGAGCTCCAATTTGCAACTCTTCTCTTTATCTCTTGTTTCAACCGTTTCATCCATTTTGGACCGTAGATGCTCTCGTATGTTTTGCATAACAGCTCCGGGTCTCAGGACAATGGGCGGATCTGCCACTCATCTTGCAGATGGACAGATGGATCTACAGGCACTTGGCTGCAGGTCATCAGATTGCTCGGACTAGAATGTGATTTAGACAGAATCTTCTACCCTTCTCTTAGAACAGGTCAGACACGCAAAAGCATATGCAGGAGCACACACACACATGTGCAGGAGCACACACACATGTGCAGGAGCACACACACATGTGCAGGAGCACACACACACATATGCATGAGCCACACACATATGCAGGAGCACACACACACATATGCAGGAGCACACGCACACATATGCAGGAGCACACACACATATGCAGGAGCACACACACACATATGCATGAGCACACACACATATGCAGGAGCACACACACATATGCAGGAGCACACGCACACATGTGCAGGAGCACACACACATGTGCAGGAGCACACGCACATGTGCAGGAGCACACACACATGTGCAGGAGCACGCACACATGTGCAGGAGCACACACACACATGTGCAGGAGCACGCACACATGTGCAGGAGCACACACACATATGCACGAGAGCACACACACATATGCAGGAGCACACACACACATATGCATGAGCACACACACATATGCAGGAGCACACACACACATATGCATGAGCACACACACATATGCAGGAGCACACGCACACATGTGCAGGAGCTCATGCACACATATCACGAGCACACACACACATGTGCAGGAGCACACACACACATATCGCGAGCACACACACACATGTGCAGGAGCACACGCACACATGTGCAGGAGCACACGCACACATATGCAGGAGCGCACACATATGCACAAGCACATGCACACATATGCAGGAACATATGCACACATAGGCAGGAGCACACGCATACATGTGCGGGAGCATACACACACATATGCAGGAGCACACACACACATATGCAGGAGCACATGCACACATATGCAGGAGCACATGCACACATGTGCAGGAGCACACACATACATGTGCATGAGAGCACACACACATATGCACGAGCACACACACACATATGCATGAGCAACATGCACATATGCATGAGCACACACACATATATGCACGAGCACACGCATACATATGCAGGAGCTCATGCACACATGTGCAGGAGCACACACACACATATGCACGAGAGCACACACACATATGCACGAACACACACATATATGCAGGAGCACACACATATGCACAAGCACATGCACACATATCACGAGCACACACACACATATGCATGAGCACATATGCAGGAGCACACACACATGTGCATGAGCATACGCACACATATCACGAGCACACACACACATGTGCAGGAGCACACGCACACGGGTTAAGTTGATGCAGGTTAAACTCCGGTGTGGAAGACAATCCTAGGTCCTAGATTCAGCTCAGCTTCACCAGCCCCGGGTCCAGTGAGAGCCTTCGCCTCTCTCTCAGCCCACAGCAGTGGAAATGAATGATGGGCTTCCAAGATGGCTTCCAGAGTGTCTCTACGCCTTGTACTGCAGAAGCCCACCTCTCTAGAACGCAGGAGGTGGTTCCAGGATGAAGACGACACTGGTTCTAAGTTGTAGACCACAACATGCTCTTTCTGGTTGCTAGCTGGCTACCCTTGCAAAGGTCACAGCAAAGGTTTCCAGGGGTGTTGTCTTATGAATAGGTGTAACAGAAAACAACCCAAAGAAGCTTATGTGAAGCCCTGGTTAACTCTATAAAGAAAATAACCAGAATGACGATGTCCTTTGGGTTGAGCTTGACTTTTTATTGGCTGGATGTTCAGATGCTTACGTTCTACTACCTGATGTTCACTCCCCTGGGTAGGTCGCCCATTAACATTCGTCAGAGCATTGCGATCGACGAATTCACCCAGCTGTGTCTGTGCCTTTGACTTGGGTGAATAATGGCTCAAGCAGAAACAAGATTCACATGAGGGGGTAGAAAGGCAAAAGGCGGTGTCACAGGCGAGTGAAAGAAGTGGGGTGACTGATAAGGGTGGAGGTCATCAGAGAGTCACAGAAGATCCCTGGTAATGACCGTCATGATCCCACATGGTGGCAGTGGAATTTGAGCTGCAGGAAAGAACAAGAAGTTGAGCATCCACAATGGTTACGGTCCACATGCAGGAGGATCCGAATCCAGCACCATGGTCACTGTAAAGAGTAGTGGCCTTGCACCGTGTATCATTGCTAAGTCTCCTGACACCCTTGAAGACAGAAGTAATGCTGTTTCCTATGAGAGCCTCCCATGTAAAGGGGTCACCTGACCAAAGCAACGCAGCAGGAGCACAGGTTCACTGACACCACAGTTCACGTCTTTCTCCCAGAAAGTCAATCTGCTGAGTCATAAAGATCCCTAAGGAACAGTGATTGTGTCAAATGGACATCAAGGAAGACCCTTGCCTTGAGTGGGGACACTGCTTAGCCCACTTAAATCAATGCACAAATTTAATCATCACAACAGAGTGTCAGGTAAGTGTCAGACTACAGGCGCATGCACACGAAGCATCCCGGGGGACAAAGGGCATTGGTACTGGTGGAGAGTCAGCGTGGTGGGCCTGGATGGGGAGGGAGGGGCTATTCGCTGCCATCATCCAAACTCCTCTGAGAACCCACAGTGCCAAGAAACAAATTTGCCCTCCATTAAAACCAAAGGTTTACTTCCCTGTAATGAGGACCAAGAAAACCTTTATGAAGGCACCGCACAGAAGACATGTCCATCAGCTGCTCACTTGCCTGAGCACGTGATGGGAGGGCTGTGCTGGGCACAGAAGGACTTCTCAGCCAAAGCAAGGATGCTTCTGTGACTTGCTGCTGACCCCACCCATCATTCTCTAGGAGATCACCTAGCCTTTGTGTTGTCTTGACTGGCAGAATTATCAGTGACTTTGTGGCACATAGCCTGGAGGAGATGTCCCCAGACTCTCAGGAGACTCTCTATCTAAAGCATCTGCTGGCAGCAGTCCTCATTGGTGCAAGTTAAGTTGGTTTCGTAGAGCAGAGAGAATCTGAGAGTTGGAATGGGTACAATCTTCTTGCTTAGAAAGGGCAGAGGTTTTCCTAAAGGCAAAGCACTTTGACTTCCCTGAGTATCAATGCTGAGCACCCGCTTGCCATGGGAATCCCTAGCGCAGGGAATGAGGGCTTGGTCATGTGGACTAGGGAATAAATAAAGGCTTGTTCACGTGGCCAGGTGGGGCTCCAGTCTGACAGGAAATCAGAGCCGCCCACATTAAAAGAACAAGATGCAGCTCATCAGTCAACAGTTGACCTGAAGGTCAACGTCTCTGTCCAGCAAACTAGACAGAAGACGATGCCAAGACCTGAGAAAGCAACTTCCTGCAAACATGGCGCCGCACAGCTTAGATTCTGTTGTCCTTGTGAGAGTGGGGTTCAACAGGCTGGGTTTAGTGACTCCCACACTCCTCTTCCTCCTCCTTCTCTTTCTTCTCCTTCTCCCTGTCTCTTCTCCTTTCTTCTCTTCCTCTCCTCCTTTTCTCTTCCTCTTTGTTCTTTTGTTTCCTCTTTTCTTTCTTCTCCTACAACTTCTCT
>JALPQD010000448.1:99396-113408 GCA_023101885.1 Typhlomys cinereus | reverse complement strand
CAGCGTTTACACACCGAACTATCTCATTAGTCCTGTATTCTATCTTTAAAAGAACGAATTTCAAGATGTGTGAGTTATTTCTCAGTGAAGTCATCATTTAACAACAATTGAACATTTATATGGACTTAATATTTAAAAATTCTTCAATGTGTAAATGTGGCAGTGCAAACAATACCTTCTCCGTTATTTTGGAAAGCTTTTGATCTACTGAAGTTGTTAGATTTTCCTCCTTGGTCTTTCCCCCTCTTCCCCGTACAATGTGTTTTCACCATGCTTTCTGCCCCTCGATCCTTCCCCCTGACTGCACCTAGGGGAAGGATTGAGGAGCAGAGTTCCAGAAGCCAAGGGAGGTGTTGGCTTGTGTGGTCCTTTGTTTGCTTCTTCTGCAGGTCTGAGTCAGACCTTCAGGAACAGATGTCCATGGAAAGAATGCACCTGCAGAAGCATGTCAAATGTATGTACTAATGTGTATGTCAGGGCAGGTGAGTGGAACATGCATTTTCTATCACATATCCACTGTGCATGTGTGTTATGTATAGAATTGTGCCCCCATCCCTAGAACACATCAGAGTGTGACTGCACCTGGAGACAGTGCCTTAGAAGCAGTAATAAAGGGGCTGGGGAGATGGCTCAAGTGTTAAGCCTTTCTTTTGAAAGCAGAGAGTTAGCATCCTGGACCCCCACATAAAAACACCTGGCAGAAATGCATTGGCCTGCACTTCTGACCCTGGAAAGTGGAGTCTAGGAAACCCAGAAGCAAAGCCATAAGAAGGTAGAGCAATCCAAGATGATTTCTGCTGTCACCCTTGACCTCCACCACACACAGTTCCCTTTATGCACACAGACACACACACACTCACACCCATGTCCACACACACCTACACAGATGCAAAAAAAAAAAAAAAAAAAGAGAAGTAATTAAGGTTAAATGAGGTTCAATGAGTGGACCCTAATCCAAGTCAGCTGGCGTCCTTCCAAGGAGAGAGAAGACAGACACAGCGGGGGTGGCACTCCACGGACAGACCCTGTGAGGGGGTAGTGTCAAGCCAAGGATCAAGGCCTTGCCAGACACCGCTAGACACTGTTAGCGCTTTGATGAGTCCCAAGCACCATGAGAAGTAAAGTTGTTCTCCAAGTCAAAGCCATCTGTGACACTTGGTGATAGCAGGAATGCAAACACGACCGGGGTTTCCCCTTCTGAAGCACCATCATTGCAACATGTAAGAATTTACAAAGATTCAAAAACGGAGACACGTGGGGAACGATTGCAACGGGGTAATGCCTTGCTCATCTTCAACTTCGTGGGGAAGAGAGGGCCGTGTGTGTGTGTGTGTGTGTGTGTGTGTGTGTGTGTGTGCGTGTGTGTGCAAGAGAGCACTTGAGTATGTGCACCTGTGGGGCCCAAGGGTGACTTCAGGAGTCATCCTGGATTGTTCTACCTCCTTATTGCTTTGCTCTGGGATTCCCAGACTCTGCCTTCTATTTCTGCCCAACATTTTTACCTGGGATCAGACATATGAACTCAGGAGGCAAAGGCTTTATCCCTTGAGCCATCTTCCCAGCCCGAGAGAATCTTCTCATTCAGATTCTTTCCAGAACTGTCCTCAGCCTGGTTTCCTGTGCTTCGCTCATTCTATGTTTCCTTTTCCCGTGTCTTGCCTCGGAGGCCCTAGTTCTAGTTGGCCTCTCAGAGTACAGACATCTTTCCTGACAATCTGGACCATCATCTCATTCTCTAGACTCTGAGAAATCACTGCCTAAGGTCTTGTCTGAACAAAGGTTCTAGTCTTAGTCTCATGGGAAGAGGGATCCTATTCATGTCTAGACCGCTCTCCCTGGAAACGGTCTTTTGATTGAGTGATTGAATCTAATTAGCACCTCCAGCCAGAACAGGAAAGAAGATAAAACTCAACCTGTTCCTTCTACTTGTTGCTTTGGTTTTAAAAAAAATGTCTTAATTTCTGTAATGGCGAATTTAAAGTCTCGTTCTAAGAACAGGAAGTAAAAGAAATGTTTATATAGAAGTCATACGTGGTGGCCGATACCTGCTCAAGGCCACTGCCTCAAAAAAAAAAAAAAAACATCAGAGTTTATGTAGGTTTAATCTTAGTCTCTGTTAAAGTAAAGCTTTAGGAAGGTAAAATCATAACTCTGAACTAGTGTAAATGGAAGTATTTGAAAAAAAGTGAAAATATGTCAAGAATTTTTTACTTCATTGATTAATAAAATAAATAATGAATGTAAAAATGAAATAAAATAAGGCAGCCAATAGGATGCTATGAACATTCAGGAAGCTGTATATGTGCGTGTGTGTGTGTGTGTGTGTGTGTGTGTGTGTGTGCATGCATGTGGAGGCGCATGTATGTGCACAATTTTAGACTTTACCGCTTTAAACACAGAACCTGTCAATGTCCAACAAGACCATAAACTATACCTTATATCCTGTGGGACTGTCCATAGGGCATAAATTAATTTGCATTTCTACCAGATAAAAATCTACAAGTTAACCTCTGTCTACATCAACTTGTGAAATGACCCTGACAATGAATGATCAGTCCTACTATGCACCAACAAAGAAAGGCTGGTGTCTTATGAATCTATTCGAGCTACTGTCACAAAATGCTTTGTAGCAGGAATTTATGTTTTGCAATTCCAGAACCTGGAAAGTCCGTGGTCAGAGTACTGGTAAGGGTCAGCTTCCTGCTTCAGATACACCACAGTCTCTGGAAGCGTCCACACGGTGGACAGGGTAGGAGATCTCTCTGGGTTTTTTTTTTTTTTTAAATAAAGGCACTAATCTCATCATGAGAGCCCATCCTCATGACTTCATCAGCCCCCAAAGGCCCACCTTCCAATACCATCACACTGAGGATTGGGTTCAAATACATGCACTTTGGAAGGGATGTGAACTTTGAGACCACAGCACCAATCACTTCCTTTTGCCTTTTCTCACACATTTAAGACAATGTCCAGTCTCGTAGGGCTTATTGAGTATCGGCCAGAGAATGAGAAACAGCCCTGCCAAGGCTCAGCCTTCAGTGTAGGAATCACAGGCAGGAATCTGTGGAAAGTGATTGTATCACTCCCTCCCAGTCACTCAATAAATGAAAGACAGTCAAATTTGGTTCTCTGTATTCTTAGGGGTAAAATGAGGACATTTTAGATCTTAGATCTGAAGTAAAAGCACTCTTTCTCAGCTCTGAATGCTTTCCTCCTCCATTGATCTCGTGCATTTCTTTACATGTGGTATATTCTTTAAACATTTCAAATAACCAAGTAATGTACAATTTTAGAGGATGTTTCTCTTTAAACTGGATTCATATGATATCCCTTGGCATGAGCCCGTTATCATTCACAAGGCTCCGTACTGCAAACTCGGTCCTTGACTTGCCATTGAAACTGATGCTTCTGCTGAAGAAGATGGCTCACGGCTTAAGACTCTGTCTCACAAGCAGAAGATCCTGAGTTTGGATCCCGGGTCCACATAAAATCTCCAGGTAGAATCAGTGGTGGCCTGCACTTCAGGTATTGGTGGGCAGAACCTGGGAAATCCCAGAGCAAAGTAAAAAGAAAGTAGAAGCAATCCAGGATGATTCCTCTTGGTTCTCCATAGGGACACACAGTGCCCTCTGGTTCTCTCTCTCTCTCAACAAATAAATAAATAAAGTTAAAAAAATTGGCTCTTTGCCATCTGGAGACTCATTGCCCCTAACTCTGAGGCAATCTTATGTTTTTTATTTGTTTTATCTTTTGGTTAATGTTTCTTCCCTCTATTGGAGTTTATGAGGAAAGTATCTACCTGTTTACATGGACTCTACGCTGGTTGGCTATGCACGTGCCCACTTGACAATTGAAGGCTGAGTTCCGAGTATTTCTGTGAAGAGTTAGTGCTAAGCCAAGCCCTCGAGTAAGCCTGCAGAAGATTGTCTGAGGGGAAGACCAGCCCAAGGTGGGGGATACCGTTCCCAGGATAAGTGGTTACGGCGGGGGAAGCTGGTGAGAAGTTGACATTCTCCGTCACTTCGGGCACTGGTCATCTGACAAGTGAGGTTTGCCCTCTCTCAGCCCTGTAAATGGGGCGTGGCCAGTTCCCTTGGCTCCTGAAGTTGGCATGCGCTCTCCTGCCAAACTGGACTAAGAACTGTAACCAGAATAAAACCTCTTGCTCCCCTAAGCATCTTGATCGTGAATTTATCAGCAATACGCTGATAAACTTGTGACATATCCCTTCCTTTCTCTCTTTTGTTTGCTTTTTTTTTTTTTTAAATCTTCTTTGGGTTATTTTCTGCCTCCTGGGAAGTTAACCTGAACTTCAACTTCCAGCCCTTTTACTGAACTTTTCACTTTTGCAATTTTATTTTTTAGTTCAGAATCTTCCTAGTTATCTGTTCCTTTTTTTTTTTTTTTTAAATAAAAATAGCCTCCTGCTCTAGCCTTGTGGTGCAACTCTGCTCTTAGCTCTCTGAGGCCTTTCAGTATAGAGTTTAATTAAAACTTGATTTTCTCAAGATGGGGTCCTCTTTATTGGACCAGGCTGGTCTTACATGTCCAGGCACAGGCGGTCCTCCTGTCTAGCCTTCCTGAATAGCTGAGATAATAGCTATGTGCCACCATGCCCAGTTTTTTTTTTAATTAAAGATGTTCAAAAAGTTGTCACCTGTTTCCGGTGGCATCTGTCATTTTATTTCTCATTGTCCAGTTTCTTTCAGTCTCCTGAGTGTCTTCATGGAAGGACATTTCTCAAGGGCCCCGAAGTACTGTATGTCCTGTTCATCTTCAGAACCAAAGACTACAGCGCAGATACAAGCATCGTGCAAGTACGTGGTATTGTTGACTGGGGGTCCTCACTGAGCACAAGGTACTGCATTGTGTTTTCAAAGAAGGAGTCCCAAATGTCAAGATACTTGGGTCATCGTTTAAGAAGTAGGCAATTTCTCCACTTTCCTGATTATTGCATCAGGGAAAACCCTCCATGTTCCCCAAACTTTCAGTCAACACTTCTTGCTTTCATTTATGTATTGCACCCTGTCCTCAGAGGACAGCAGAACCATTTGGAGTGGATGATGGAGATGTGGATTATGGAGATGACATGGATGATGGAGATGAACATGGATGATGGAGATGACATGGATGATGGAATGACATGATGATGGGGAGGTGGATGATGGAGATGACATGGATGATGGGGAGGTGGATGATGGGGAGGTGGATGATGGAGAGGTGGATGCTGGAGAGGTGGATGATGGAGAGGTGGATGATGGAGCGGTGGATAATGGAGCGGTGGATGATGGCACATGATGTGGCTGGATGGAGAGGTGGCTGACTGGAGAGGTGGATGCTGGCGCTGACCTGGATGATGGAGACGGTGGCTGCTGGAGAGGTGGCGAGGTGGCTGATGGACAGTTGGCTTCTGGCGCGGTGGAGAGGGGTGCTGACGGAGAGTGGCTGCTGGAGATGTTCCTCAGCTCTGTGTCTTTTTAGGTTTCTTTCTGCTTTTCCTGCCTTCTGCATGGTTTCCCCATCCCACTTTCAGCTTTCATGATATTACTGCTCCCGGGGCTGTGGTTTTCTGCTTTCCTGATCTGCTGTTCGTGTGGGTTCAGATCCTGTGGCTCCTGTTTTATATTCATCTCAGTTGTGGCCCAGTGAAGTCAGCCCAGACTTCTACTCATTGCAAGGGCACACTGGTCTTGAGTTTGTAATCCTCCTGCTTCCCTCTCCTCAGTGCTGGGATTGCAGATGTATGTCTCACATCTCGGGACATTTTTTGACTATTACAATCATTGCTCATAGTTATGGATACAGCGTGCTATTTCAATACATGAATATTGATGAAATCAAAGAATTTATATTCTCATCTCCTTATTGTACTCTGTGCTTATAGCATCCAGCTCCTGTGTGTGTGTGTGTGTGCATGTGTTTATGTGTGTGTATACAAGAGGATATTTGGGTGCATGTCTGTGGAGACCCAACGTGTGGTAGAGATACAAAGGAAGCCCCTCTTGCAATCCAGGCTCAACCCCCACTGAGCCTGTGATTTTTGTTTAACCTGGTTGTTCAAGAGAACTTACAAGGGGATGTGAATCTGAAGCCCAGGACTTAATGACAGTCACTGGAACTGCTCTCAGCAAACACCCGATGTCCCCAAGGTGCTGGTTGTCCTAAGTTCTTAGTTTGTTAGCAAATAATTATCAGAAAGGACTTTTTGATGTAAGAGTCTGCAATAACCCATTCCTAATGCTGTCTGGCGCTCTTAGCTTTTGGACTCATGTCCTTTAGCAAGAGGCCCACTGGCCAGTGAATAAAAATTGGTGTTTCATTTGGCTTAATTTGCATAATCGGTTATCCCATAACAAAGGGTGACATCAGGAATTATCTTGGATTGCTACCTCCTTACTGCTTCCACCTCCAGTGTGAGAATTATAGGTCTCTTCTATATCTGCCCAGCGTCTTTACCTGGGATCTGGGGAATCTGAACTCAGATTCTTTTTAAGGCAAAAAAGCTCAAGGCTCTTCATCCACCAGGGATGGAACATTTAACCTTAACCACAGCTCTTTAACCTGCACGCTTGTGTTTAGGATCCAAAGTACAACCTTGTCTGTTATGTGGCTACACAGTCACTGGATTGTCTAAATTTTTGGTACCTTGAGATGGGAATTTGGTATTTTATTTATTTATTTAATTTATCTATCTATCTATCTATCTATCTATTTATTTATTTATATATTTGTGTATGTATTTATTTTGTAAACTTTCCAGGGCATTCAGAGCCATCTCCTTGTATAATCTTTGTAATTATGATTGTTGCTATAGCAACCACATCTACAACAGCAAGAGCCCCCAAGTGGCATCCTCTACTGTCTTTCCCATGCCCCCGGGGTCGATCCAGCTGCCAGTGAATGCTGTGGGTTGCCTACATCCCCCTCGTGCTGTCTGTATATATACATTCCATACTGAGGAGCTCTATTTCCTGCAGTCCCTACTGGTATCAGTTGGGTACTGGTCCAAAGCAATCTCTGTCTCAGAGCAGCTGGAAGAGACTTGCTGCAGGGGAAAAAAAATCATTTCATTTGATTGAATGACTACAGGAAAGTACCACACACTGGGGACGTTTAAATGGCAGGCATTGGAAGAAGCTCGTGTGACGCTTTTCCTGGGGAGAAGCCACACAACTATCTGCAAGCCATGCAACTATCAGACAAGAAGAATTCCGTGACAGACCAAAGTCTGATTACACTCAAGTCTAACTAGCCAAACCAGTGACTTTATTGGTTACTTACAGGAATGGGGGTGAAAGCTACTTATGGGAGTCAAGATGACTCAGTTGCATCTACATTACCAGAAAGCACCTCCAGCGTGGGTAAGACCCAGGGGAGCTGCGCCCCTGGAACTCTGATGCTTGACTTGCCAGTCTCCGCCAGGCGTCTGCCCTGCCCAGGTCTCCTGGCTTCTGGGCAGCTCTCAGTGACGTCCCTTCCTGCAGAAGTTCTCTGCTAATTTTTTCTTTTAACCTTGGGGGGCCCTACCCCTAGAATTCTCTTAGCTTCAGGATCTCCCTGAGACTTTCCTTCAAGATGAAATGGTTTCAGTTGCTGCCCACCGTGCAGTGATGGGGGAGTGTGGGATGGCGTCACGCTGTGCCCAGAGGAAGAACGCCATGCAACCAAGCCCAAGCCCCAGGGGCCCTAACGAGGATGCTGCCAGGTTCTCTGCCCGCTCCTGGCAGTTCCTTAACTGGCAGGAGGTCACTCAAGCCATCGGACGGAGTTCTCAGTAGTGCGTCTGCACACACTCCCGGACCCTTTATGAGGACCTCACTCGTACTGGACTAAGATCTGCCCTAATGTCATGCTACTTTTCTTTCTGCCGCTGTGAGACAATGCTCATACACAAGTTAAGGGGAGAGAGGGAGATGCATTTGGCTTATGGTTCTAGAGGAGAGACACAATCCATTGTGGCAGAAAAGGCCTGGTGGGTGACAGAAGCTGGGGTGACTCAGCTCACAGCTGTCATCATGGAGATAGAGAGCAAGACGCAAACTGCAAGAGGAAGCAGGGCTGGGCTATCTAACCTCTAAGCCCACCCCCTGTGGCCTGCCTTCCCCAGCAAGGCGCCACCTCCTAAAGACGCCACCACCTTCCCAAATGTTGGCGTCAGCTAAGGATGCTAACATATGAGCCTTTGGGGGTCAACTCGCATTCAAGCCATGACACCTGATAGCCTTAGCTTGACTAATTATATCCATGCTGTCTCTCCCAAGGGAAGACACACTCAAGAGGCGGGGTTTAGGATGACAACATGTGAATTTCAAGGGGCACAAGCCCACCCAAGACACCTTCAAGGGGCGATGAGTATACACCCTGGAGCAAAGGTGTGTGCTCTCAGCAGCTCCCCGTCTCCCTTCTCCAGCTTTCTGTACACGGAGGGTGACACTTGCACATCGCAGCCTTAAGTTCCTTTGCCTTCGATCGTCTTCTGTCTGACTTGGGTAATGGAGGGCAGAGACAGGAGGCTTCAGGTGGGAAGAGAGGCTAGCGAGAGAATAGCCATAGCACTCCAGAGAGTCCTTCCCATCCTCACAACTTTCCACATTTCTCTCCATATTGCTCTCATTCTTAACAATTGGCCGGGAAGAGCTCAACGTTTACAATAAAAAGGTGAGTTGTGTGGCTGAGTCAGGAGATTCTTATCCATTCAGTAAGATTCACAGATGTTCACGAAATGCTTACAGAGTGTTTCAATTTCTTGTGCTATAGCACAATACCACAGACTGGACAATTTGTAAAGAACAGAGGTTTACTTGGCTCATAGTTCTGGAGACTGGGAATTCCAAGTACCAGGTAAGAGCCTTCAAGAGTTCCTTCCCTGGGGCAAAGACAAAAGAAGGTGCCACTTATAGCAAATCTTCTCTTGTGGTAACTCACCTACTCTGATGCTGACAAGAGGTGACTCAATCGCCTGTTGAAGGTCCCGTCCTCCAGCTGCATTGCATTTAGAACTGAATTTGCAACACGTGGACTTTAGGGGACCCTTGAATGTATGACCCTTGAATGTATGTCCCTATGGAGGCCCAAGGGTATAATTCTGGATTACTCTATCTCCTTATTGCTTTGCTCTGGTTTCCCAGGCTCTGTCCTCCAAGGCTAGAACTGCAGGCCTCTACTGCATCCACCTAACATTTTTTTACTTGGGATCTGAGGATCTGAACAAAGGTTCTTGTGTTTGTGGGGCAAACACTTTAACCCCTGAGCATTCTCCCCAGCCCCAGGTTGGGTTTCCAATTAAGCCAAGAACTTGTCTGTAGAAGTATCTATCTGACTTGCTCTGAGGATTCCCAGGTTCTGCCTTGGGGCCCTTTAACTTTCTTTCGCGTCATCTCCCTGGTCCCCTGATTCTCCTAATTTCATCATTGAGTAAACAGAGGTTCACGGAGATTCCTGCCTTGTCCAAGGTCAAAGTCACACGGTGCACTAGCAGTGGCCTCAGGATCCCTCTGAGGTCGAGGCCTTTCGGGAGGCTGCCCTGAAACGTTTGTTTGTGCTGCAGTGCTCTGCCCGCTGGAGGTTGGGTGGCAAACCCGTATTTCTGGGTTTTTAAGCTCTGGTCAAGCAAAATCTATTCTGTGGAGTCTTCTTTAGTCTTTTCCCGAGGACCTGGCCGAGGGGTGAGGGTGCCCCTTGTACATGCCCACTGGACTGCCCATGCCACCTCTCTGTTTTCTTTCCCATGAGCCTTTAGGGCAGACCCACCTCCAGTCATCTCTGCAGTTGCCAGAGCTTCTGAGAGCGAATGTTTCTGGAAGAAACAGCTTCTGGTCGGCCCTGGCTGTTCTGATTCTGATGTACTCTAGTACCCCCACTATGGCTGACTTCCTTCCTCACTTATTCAGAGGATATTTGTCTGTGGCTGGCCAGTAAACCAGTTTCCCTTTCTTTTATGTTTTTTTAATTAACCTTCTTGGGTTCACATATAAAGACGTGAGTTTCACCGTGACATTCGCCTATTGCATATCTCTCTACTTCGCTCACCCCCGCCCTCTCTCCCCTTCTTCCTCCAGGGCTCCTAAAGGCTGGATTTGTAGGGTGCCTCTGAGCTGACCCTTTCCCACCCTCCCCCAGAGAAGTTCCTCACTATCTCACAAGACATTAGTTTTCTTCTGCTTTCCAGTTCTGGCCCAGTTACCAGTCAGGTTTTGTCTCTTTTTCAAAACTTGGGGACCAGAAGGAGCTTTTCTCCCTCTTTGGTTAGGATATTGGATCTCAACACCTCCCTGCCAAGAGAGCTTGACTGCCCCGCCCCCTGCCCAGTCCAGGACTGTGCCAGGCATCTGTTTCTACACTGGCCTTGAGGAAATATTTATTTTAAACCTGCTACACTTGCCCTGTGGCTTTTTATCACTGCCTCTCACCTCAAGTCTTCTAGCTTTTCACATCCTCTCACGACAAACGGGTGGGCTTTCCTTCTGAGTAGGGGACCCCAACGGTGGCTCTGTGGTGGATGTGTCTGCTGTCTTCTAATTCCAAGGAAGGCATCTAGTATGGTTCGAGTCTTGCCTCTGGTTCTCCCGTCTTCGTTCCACCTGAATGTTGTGAAGTCACTGAAGATGTTGAAGACATGGCGGCTCTTCTAGCTTATTCTTTTGAGGCGGGGTCTCTAATTAAACCAAGAGCTTGTCTTTGGGACTAGACCTAGCTTGCTGGGAGGGCTCCCAGGCTCTGTGGATAAGACTCTTGCCCTGCAGGTATGAGGACCAGAGTTCAGCCCCCCAAGATCCCCTAAAAAGCCCAGCAGGAATGATGGCTGCTTATCGTTCTAGCACCCTGGATAAGCTGACTAGTTAGCATAGCGGGTCATTCAGCTCCAGGTTCACTGAGATGCTCTGCCTTAGTAACAAAAGTGGGGAGAGATGGAAGAACACAACCAGTGTCAGCTTTGAGCCCTCCACAGGCACATGCATGCGAGTGCATACGCGCCTGCACACACTGATGCGGTCACACACGCACACGACCATGTATCCATGCAAAAAACACACATGCAAAAAAGTTTCAAGTAATAAGCAATTTCTTTGATCCATTGCACATATGTATTAAAACAAATAGTACCCTGTACAATTATGTGAATTAAAAAAGTGCGCCGTAGTGCTGGAGAGATGCCTCACAAGGAAAAGGACAGAGTTCAGATTCCTGATCCTACATTAAAAGGCTGGGCTGCTCGCAATTCGTGCCCTGGAAGACAGAGCCTGGGAACGCCCAGAGCAAAACAATAAGGAGGTAGAGCAGTTCGCGATGATTCCCCATTTCATCTTTGGGCTTCCACAGGGACACACTCAAGTGCGCACACACATGTACACCCACATGCAGAGCACGTGTGCGCATACACGTGACTCATGAACATTTTCAGTGCTAGTTTATTTTTTGTTGCTTTGTAAGAATGTGTTTTCTTCGGAAACCCACACACTTGTTTCCAGGCGTGCATTCTTGCCTCGTCCTCCCCAAAGGAATGGCTCCGGGTTGGGCAACCTGCAGTTAGGAAAACACACACCTTTTTTCCTTGGTCCTGCGCCTAAAATGAGGGGCGCCTTGAGCTCGCTCCCGGAGAAAGGGTTCGAGGCTTGGCGCTGCCCAGGCGCGTCCCGCGAACGCGCCCGGGAGAGGAGGGAGGAGACCTGGCAGCGGGATCCGACTTCCTCCCTCCACTCCGGAACTGTGCGCGGGAGCTGGGACCAGGAAACCCGGGAGGCGCCGCGGGAGCCGGCGGGGCGGGGCCTTGTGGGGGCGGGGCGGTCCCGGGGCGGGGCCTGCGCGGGGCGGGGCCTTGCGGGGCGGGGCCGGGCCGCGCGGGAGGCGCGGGGTGAGCTGTGCCCGCTGCGCTCGCGGCGCTCCGAGACTCCGCGGGCGGTGCGCACCGGCCGGGCTGCGGTCCCCGCGCGTCGCCACCGCTGCCGCCTCCTCCTCCCGAGCGGGCTCGGCCCGGTGCGGCCGGCGACCGGGGCGATGTGAATCGGAGCCCGCGGGCGCGGTGGATCGCCGCGATGTGGCTCAAGCCCGAGGAGGTGCTGCTGAAGAACGCCCTGAAGCTCTGGGTGACCCAGAAGAGCAGCTGCTACTTCATCCTGCAGCGGCGCCGCGGGCACGGCGAAGGGGGCGGCCGCCTCACCGGTAAGGGGCGCGCTGGGGCGGGGCGGCCTCTGTCCCCCCCGGAGCTCCCCGCCGTGTCGCAGGTGGCGAGTTCGTACGAGACTCGGGGCCGGGATGGCCCTGCCTCGGGCTTGTTTTGCACGCAAGCTCGGGTTCAGGATGGGGCGCGGGGACTCACGGGTTGGTCCATTTGTCCAGCTGAGGCAGGTGCCTCGGCCTCCTGGTCGCGGGGCTTGCCCGGAGGGAGCGGGAACCGGGGCGCGCCGGGGAGGGAAGGTGCACCGCTGCGCCAGGCCAGGTGAGCCCGGCTGCGCCCGGGCAGGCCCGGATTTGGCCATCTGGACGCAGCTGTGGCTCTAGGGGGTGTCGTGGCTGGGGGCGGGGGAGCTCACGAAGCCAGCCAGAGGCGAGAAGCAGCTCGGGAATCTGCAGCGATTGTTTTTCTTCTTCTGGTTTTGGGGAACAGGGACAGTGTCCGTGCCTCGAGGGAAACTGAGGCACTCTGGTTCCTGTGGTCTCGTAGCAAAATCGAGCCGGTCAGTGTTTCCTTTTCTGTGCCCTCTGAGGAGTAAGACAAAAACCTCGGGCTTGAAATCGATTGAAAACAAGGCTTTTTTTTTTTTTTTTTAAAGTTATGATCCAAAGCTTTTTGAATTTGGGCCAGTTACATAGACTGGACACCTGTTTAAGTGGATCAGTGAAGGAATCGTTGTGTCGTTACATCTAAGGGATCTATGCGAAACTTTCGGGAACCAAAGTAATAAGCATTTAGAAGGTCCTGGCACATCCCTTCTTCGAAGAACCAGGCCACGCACGTCAAAAGACAGTAACCGTGAGCTAATGTTAATTAATCGTTGGTGACTCTATGCCCTTGGGCCGGTCTAAGGAAGACTTCTGGGAATGGAGTGTGGTGGGTACATTGGAGATGGTGCCCCCAAGACACAGATCCGGGGTCGTACTTGAGCTCCAGAGAAGGCTGGCTTTGGGTTTGCGGGTGGTAGAGCAGGCTTCACTGAGACCCCAGGAGGGGGTGGGAGTTAGCAGGGTTCTAGGTTGGAAGGGCTGGAAGGTGGTGGAAGGTTCAGGAAGTAGAGTGGGGGAGTTGGGTGACCATTGTGAACAGCTTGGAAAACAGGTGGAGTCTGTGGGGGAGGAGTTAGTGGAGGAGATGGGAGGAGGCCCGGGGGCCCTTCGTGGGTCTCTGAGCACCACTGCTGGACCTTGTGCCAGACAGAGGGACCCCGCCTAAGCCCCTCCCTCCCAAGGTGCAACAGAAGCCAAGAAACTGGAGAGGGGCTTGGTCCAGATGGTCCAGAGTAGTCTCTTCATTTATGATGCATTAGGCAGGTGGTACCTGGTCTCTAAGTGAGTGAGTGCAGGCGGGACCTGGAGACTTATCACGCAGGATCTTCACCCATCCGTGCATCCATCTACCATCTGTGCGTGCTTCTACCAATCTGCCCACTTATCCATGGGGTGCTCCGTGTGCTGCTGCGACCAGGAGGTCAGGTGGGCAGATGCTTGCAGCCATCAGGTTGTCACTTAGTATCTGCCCATCAATATTTGGTCGTGTTTCAGGACAGTCTTCCTTGTGGAGAGTTTCACATGCAGTTGTTCAGAGTCGATTTGCAAATAATTACATGAGATTTCATGTAATTTTTTGTGGTTTGTGACTATGCTACCATTTCGCTTCCTCCCCTTCTCTGTCCTTTACCCCCCTCCCCCCACATACTCCCTCCCTTTCTTCCTTTTGTTGGAGACTAGGTCTTACTTTGTAGCCCGGGCTGGCTTCAAACCATCCTTCAGAGTCTCAGCCTCCCGAGGGCAAGGATTACAGTCGCAGGCCCACACCCAGCTCAGATATTTTTTACAGT